>LPNX010312008.1:37809-106380 GCA_001517045.1 Pseudotsuga menziesii | reverse complement strand
AATTAGCATAATGAGAGAAGAAGAAGAATTAATGAACACACATTAATGAATGATCAATAAATGATAATTGATATTATTACATAGGTAATACATCCTTATCAAGGAAAAAGGAGTTGCATGAAGACAACTCAAGCTAGCTCATAAAAGCAGGCTTACTAATTATGATAAACCCCTTAAAGCACTTTGCAATATACCAAGCACCTCATGAGTTGGCAAAAGCATGAGTGAGTTGTCAAGGAGATGGAAATAATATGCTAATGGAGAAAAACTAATGGAAGATGGGTTGGAAATAAAAGCACCCAGTTTCCTAGTTGACTAGCTTTTATCTTATCCATAGAAAAGCAGGATAAAGCAGAAAAAGCAAAATCTGCTATATGGTCCTGTATACTAATTCTAGAGGAACCCAGAATCAGAAATAACTCATTCCTAGGATATAGATGGCATGCATTGACTTTAAGGTGCCACCTAATTAAGCTAGTGGGTGAATAATTAATCAAATAATGATTAATTATTTTATCCTAAGTTGTGAGTGGGTTTAATATATTCTAACACAATTGAACTAACCATAAGCAATATTCATCATGCAAAACTACAGGAGTCTAAAAATTGCATATAGAAATGCAAAAAGTAAATTATGAATCTACTAGGTTACTCTAACTTCCCTTGAGTGGGAACTTACTCTAGCTACAAGAACCTTAAGCATGTATAAATTCAAATTTTGTGTTGTTCAAAAAGTGTTTCCAGATGCATTAACGGATTCAACACACTCAAATAACGTTACGGCACCTAGATTATGCAAGTTTAAACATTTTTCTTTGATATTTTAGGAATTTCTTTAAAACGTTTACTGGTTTCCGTTGAAATCGTGCCAAAAATGTTGTCGGGGAAGGGAAAAATCGTTGAACGTCTAGAAGACATATTATCTAAGGTTTAAACCATATTTTAGTTCTTAAATGGCTAGTCAAACAAAATACCATCAATAATGTTTAATTTTATATAGTTCTCTTGTAGGAAGCACATAAATCAAATTGGACCCTCAGCCATGAACTCCAGCGAGCAATATAGAAACCAAAATACACAGATTTGTATACAAATGAACCCAACCCCGTGTAACAGGAACCACAATTTAACTCTATGAATCATGATTCCATATCAGATCAACCATCAAACAATCTAATTTGAAACTTCTTGACTTTAAATTGGTTTGACCGAGTTTGACTCGGTTGACCAAGTTTGACACACAAATTTAACTAGTTGTAGGTCAAGTTTTCCTATAAAACTCATTTTTTTTTAGTTTTTTCATCATTTTTGCATTTTGGTTTAGCTAAACTCTCCTCTATCAGGTTAGGGACAATCCCAGAAATGTCCAAATTGAACTAGATTGCTCACAAATTGCCTCAAATTTGAAATATGATTGCTTGTTTCCTAATTTTAGGCCTCGTCATTGTTTTTATTCATCTAAAACTTGCTTCATCAAGCTTGGAACTCCTAGCCTGGTATGTCTAGAAGAAAAAACCATTAATTGGTAATTCTCAAAATGAAACATGCAATTAGAATATGGTAAACCATTAATTTGTCAAATTAAAAATTAGACATGCAATCAATAAGTAATAGGAAACAATAACAATCTAGTGAATTTAGTTCATATTCATTAGCTGTTGGTTGATGGTTCAATTGACTGCAATGCCGATAAAAAATTCCAATCCAAATTGAAAAATTATACTAATCAAACTAAAAAATTCAATAATGAGGGTTCTTATGCATGGATTCCTATTCAGATTTCACCTTTATAAAATTGGATCAAATGTCATCCCAAATGTTTTACTGTGATACATTCCTTGCACAGGATTATTGACCCTTTTTTTTAATGATTCCTTGTACAGAATTAAATAACTCATAGCTCTCAAGGGTTATTTATTCAAGTCGAGTTGAATAATCGTGCATAGGATGACCGTGATGGCTCATCTTGGGCGAAGTAGAATACTCCAATCTCTGGAGTAGAGAAATTATTGAATTCTATATAGTATATTGGCATCTGGTATTTTGTAATGGATTGTTGATTTTCAAAATTACATTTGTATGCATTGAGTTTACCCGATACTACCAAATACATTCACCTTAAGGATATAAAATATCGTAGATATAGATAGGGTATTCCAACCAATGGATTTCATCCACAAAGGGTTTGTCCATGCTATGTAGGATCCAAAGGTGATTAGTAATAAAATCATGGATGCGTATGCGGGACAAACCGAACTAACTAATAGGACCAACTAAGTGCCCTCCATTTCTCTAAAGGAAACAAGCATTTGTTCCTCTCAAGGATAACTCCTATAGGGTATTGAAGAATGGATGCAATTCTTTTTATTGAATGGGTAATTACTGTACCAAAACAATACTCGTTGAACAAGTCTAGTCTACCTTAGATTTAATGTATAAAAATTTAACAAGTCTAGTCTACCCTTTTTTTCTTTGAAGTGAAGAATCAAAATCCATGGATTCTCAATCTAAATCTTTCCTTCATCCAAAAGCATAGGTATATGTGGGATAAGTATAGGTGACTAGTAGAGGAATTTTTCATCCATAAACAAGCCAAATCTGAAGATCATCCCTTTCTGGTGCAAGAAGGGATTGCTTACTTCCCCTTCCTTCAATAAATTCTTTGCAACAAAAGTGTTATAAACCTTGATTGGCGATGGTTTGAGGAGTGTTTTAAAGTTCAAACCTCACCACCTTTTTCTACCATAAGGGGTTCCAAATTAAATACAAATGTGTAGAAGAATATTCCAAGATTTAACCCCTTCAAGAGATTTAGAAATAACCTTTGGTTTTGAATTAAATTGTTACACCTAAATATTCCACTCTTGATCCATGTGTCAACCCTTTTCCTAATCCCTAAGTTTCTCTCTACTAAATTTGATTGAGATTGAGGTTTTTACTGCATTTTTCCCCTCTCTAGGAAGGTCGACGCTCTTGTCCTTCGTGCTAGGAGCATCGAAGGCACTTTTTCCCTTCATGTTAGGTGTGCCAGCGTGGGTGCTCTGTCTCCTACTTCTAGGAACGTTGACGGCACTTTTTCCCTTTTTAGAAAGTGTGCTGGTGGTGTTTTGAGGGAAAAAAACAAATATTCGAGACCCTTCTCGAAGGTGGATGAGGTGGTGGTTTATCCCTATTATTTAGGTGAGGTGGCATTCGATTCCTAACCTATAGGGAAGATCCCTTTGATCCCTCCTCCTAATCCTCAACCCATTCTATCCCTTTAGCCTTCTAAATCAAACCCTATATCCATTTGGAAGAGAGGGAGGACTATGGTACTCTTATGTTGGTGGAATTTCTAGGTGATCTCTATCATCCTTTGGAGGCTTTGGATTGGATTGTTGGATGGAATATTACAGCGTTAAGGCTAGGTTGCGATGTTCTTTCCTATGTAATTCTATGTATCTCCTTGATTACATTAATACAGATCTCTTTCCATAAATGTTATTGTGTTAATAATGTTTAGATCTTTCTTCCTAAATTGTTAGCTTAGATCAATTATATGTTTGGATACATGTTGTTTATTTGTTTCCACTTGCTTGACAAGTTTTTGCAGCTGTTGTTTGTTTGTTTCCATGTTCAAGAGAAGTTTGGTAATTGGTTCATTGTCTACAACCAGTTTACCTTCTATCATGTTGGTCATTACATCACTTTGTTGTCAAAACATCTTTGATTGTGTTTCTTGTCAATGATGGTGGATTCATAATGGCCCTCCTTTGACAAGTTTATTCATGTCGACTTCAACTCCTTATCTAGGAATTGGACTTAGAAACCAAGTCAAGTACCTTGGGCCTACATGCCTTAATGGCAGGTTACCTCGCTTTCAACATGAGTTTACATCATTGACTCTTCATTGAAAGATATCATCGAGTGTTCTACCCGAATTCCTTTATTCACATTCGATGATATGTACTGTGATACATTGGGAATTATTGACATCAATGGTGATTTCCCTCATACTTGTTAATAGTTTACATCATTGACTGGTAATCAAGTGGTTTCTACCATGTTTGACATCAAGACATTGTAATCACATGGTTAGATTCGTATCGTTGTGGGTTCAGCTTGAAGACCCTAGGTTGTCAGATATCTTCGCCCAAGTTGCGATGGAGTTTGTTTTGATTCATATTACACAGATCCACTTTTGTATTGGTCATGGTTGTGTTATCATCTCATCATGGATCTACACTTGTGTATAGTAGCCATGATTGTGTTCAGTTGATCTCTACTACCATGGATCTACATTGTATTGGTCGGTATCCATGTTATGAGTCATATGAGATTTGAATCAGTGGTACTACAGCAACTTCCAGCCAACATCCTTTCCTTAGATTTATTCACTTTTCAAAGCATTCACCTATCGCATTCCTCTAACTTCATGATTTAGGGGGAATCATGTTACACTAAAATCTTGCACTCTTGATCCATTTGTCAACCCTTTTCCTAATCCCCAAGTTTCTCTCTACTAAATTTTATTGAGATTGAGGTTTTTCCTACATTTTTTCCCTCTTTAGGAAGGTCTGTGCTCTTGTCCTTCATGCTAGAAGCGTCGAAGGTGCTTTTTCCCTTCATGCTAGGTGCACTGACGTCGGCACTTTGTCTCCTACTACTAGGAGTCGGCGTCACTTTTTCCCTTTTTGGAAAGTGTGTCGGTGGTGTTTTGAGGGAAAAAAATGAAGATTCGAGACCCTTCTCGAAGGTTGATGAGGTGGTGGTTTATCCCTATTATTTAGGTGAGGTTGAATTTGGTTCCTAACCTATAGGGAAGACCCCTTTGATCCCTCCTCCTAATCCTCAACCTATTCTATCCCTTTAGCCTTATAAATTAAACCCTCTCTCCATTTGGAAGAGAGGAAGGACTATGGTACTCTTATGCCAGTGGAATTTCGAGGTGATCTCTATCATCCTTTGGAGGATTTGGCTTGGATTGTTGGATGGAATATTACAGCGTTAAGGCTAGGTTGTGATTTTCTTTCCTATGTAATTCTATGTATCTCCTTGATTACATTAATACATATCTATTTCCATAAAAGTTATTGTTTTAATAATGTTTAGAGCTTTCTTTCTTAACTGTTAGCTTAGATCAATTATATGTTTGGATACGCATATGTTGTTTGTTTGTTTCCACTTGCTTGATAGGGTTTTGCAGCTAAAGATCTGAATATTTTGGAGCTTGGATCAACAAAGAGAGAAGAGTATTTGCATATTGCACGTAAGCGATCTATCTATTATATTGCATTTCTATTTAATCTAGGAAAGTAGATTGTATTATGTATTTGATTTGTTCTAGATCCACTTGGACTAGGGATATCTGGATTGATTCCGATTGAGTAGATTTATCTGGTAACATAAATACAATTGTGCATAAGAATATTCCAAGCTTTAACCCATTCCAAAGATCTAGCAATATCGTTGAGCTCCATGGGTTCATATAAGTACAATATATCCTCTAATGGATCTTGCGGAAATCTCTCTTCCCTTCCTAGTTGGACAAGAAGAATTTCCTTAGGGGTGATTCAAGCACTTGGATACCTTGGTTTTGATCATATAAACAATACTTTGTCACAATTTCTTTGTAGAGAACCAGAAGTAAAATAAAATACCTTAAAATTTGAATATGTGACTAGTCTAGATCCAATTCCAACCTTTGTCATTAAGCCAATTATCTAGGAAGGGGTAGATGCTTTGATGATAACATGCTTTTTCTCCACTTGATATTTGAACTAGAGGGTAGAAATAGAGTGCTTAAGCATTCAATAGTGGAATGGAAGGAGGTTTTGTCTACCTATATGGTAAGAAAGGGGTCATCAATGAAATGGCAATTAGTCAATTGCAGACCACCTCACTTGGTTGGTGTGATTCCATAGAGTTTACCAAGCCTAGTGCTCCTTTGAAGAATAACACCCAGGGCTTTGGTTTCCCTAACATATAATGCTTGCACCAAAGGGTATCCTTACCAAATATAAACACACAACGTATGAAAGAAAGTTTCACCATATCATAGGATTTTTCAACATCAATCTTCAAAAAAATACATTGTGGTCAATGGACTAAGCCCGCTACATTCCTTCCTAGACTATAACAATGTTGTCTAGTGGTGGGATCCCCATATTTATACATATAGATATATATGCAATCATTTCTTAAATATTATCATTATATTGTAGCATTGCACATTTGGAGGATGCCCTATTTGCATAGGGTGTTCACCTTATGTTTTCGTACAAATGTCAGGTTGATTCTTAGATCTTCTAGAAATGGAAAAGGGGAAGATCTTCACTTCTGGAAATGTTGGGTCAACTTCAAACCCTAGAAATCAATTATGATTTAGTTTTGGAAGCCATGATAGTGAAAAAAGTCATCAAATAGTATAAACAGAGGTGAAAAGCACAAATTTGGGTGGTTCATCTGGGTTGAATCGGCCTCATGGGAAGTTATGGGTATGTCCCAAACTCCTAATAGACTTAAATAGTGATCCTAGGTGTTGTTCCAGCTATCAAACAACATGTAACCACCCTAATTCTTAAATCCAGGTGCATCTTAGACACTTGTAGGTAGTCTTATGGAGGTTTTGTCCCCTGGGTACACATTTGAATAGAGTCAGTAGTAAAAATCCACCATGTTAAACTCTAGGCACACTAGGGCTCTTTTTCATCCCCCAAGCAGTCATGAAACAGTAATCTAAGTTGTTAGGTCTATGAGAAAACAATGGAAAATCCTTGAACAAGAACATTTTTTGAAATATTTTGACATCCCTGTGCATGGTTATAGCCTCCAAAGGTAGCAAGCAGTATACTTTGAGATCTGGGCATGAATAACAGCAACAAGCAATCTTAAATTTCTAATTTTAGGTGCTTTATAGGCATGAAATCATTGAAAATAGACTTGTAGCAATTTTGGGAATCATTCATGAGGTAAACACTCTTCATCTTGAATTCTAAGTTTAATTCCACCATCACAAATGCACTAGTACTCAAATCTGGGAATCTTTTAGGCAGTTTTGAGCACAAATAATGGTCAAAATTCATATTGCAGCCACTAAAAAGAAATGACCAGAAGGCTATAGAAAATTCTAGATTGAGATTGAAAGTAGAAGTAGCATCAAAACACAACTCTAAGCATAAACAACATTAAAAATCAGCTAAACTATAAGTATGGCTATTTCTGAGTTTTATGTGGAAAGGAGCACCATAAATCAGCAAGTGTTCAACCCTTTCGAATGTTTAGTCCAACCACTTGTTTGACATGAAACATGATGAACACCCTTGAAATGTCTAAAAACAGAAACCCAAAAGTCCTTGTATTAATACCTTGATTCATAGAGATAATATGTAGATATATCATATATAGTATAACCTGTTATCAAAACCTCAAGGGAATCAATCACGTGGTTGTGAATATCTAAAAAAAACAAGGTAAAATGTCTTTAAAATCATGAGAAATTGTTATCATTTAAATAGCATTGTAGAGTTCTAATCATCATCCTTTACTCTGCCCTTACAAATGACTAGACTCTAGAGTGCGAAGAATTAGATAAGTCACATCATTTTGGTAAACCCTAGGCATGTGGAGACAACCCTAAATTCCTTTGAGATCCCCAATTAAATTCACCAGGCTCTAATCTTAAGAGGAGGATCCTGCTGTTTGAAGTTACTTGTAACCACTTTGCTAACCTTTTGAGGCTAGTACTAAATGATGAATATGAGTTGATTGATGTTTTTTTAAATGCTTTTCCCACTTGAGGCTTTAAATCTTAATCATAATTTCCATCTAGGCTGTAGTTTGCTTAACATTTATCTTAATATTTTATTTCCAAGATTATGGAAGTCAAACTACATTTTGGATAGATAAGCATTAATTTTAAAGGATATTTTGCATGTTATACAAGGATTTTTAGAGAAAAAACTGGTATAGTTAGAAGATGTATGATCAATTTGAAAAATAATCTAAAACCCTACAGGTACCTTCAAGGGTCATATGTATCGAAGTCTATCCACTTAGAATGAGCCAATCATGATTCATAAGTGGTTGGTGTGGACCTCCTAAGCCATTGACAATGTGGGTTCCTATTAAGAACTCCAACTTTCTTGTGTCCCTGCCTTATTAATAGATCGAGAGACTATACAACACTACACATGGCTCAAATTCAAAATCCTAGTTCGTGCAATGCATTTCCAAACCCCCAAACACTTAGAAAAAAGAGATCATTGTGCTCTGTATAGAAGGCATAAATTCATTTCCAAATGACCCTAGTCTACGCAATGCATTTCTGTAGTTTGCGCAATACATAGGAAATTCTTCCCAACATGATGGTTTTGGTATACAAAGTATCCCTTCTTTTTTCCTGATAGTCAGGAATTCATCACAAACTGAATAGGAAACAAGTAGTCAGTAACCTAGTAGCTTAACCACAAAAGACTCGTCCTTTCTATCATTTGGGAAGCCAATACACACAACACATTTTCCATGTTCACCAAAAGGTTAGGGGGGCTGACATCACTGTCCATACATTTGCTTCAATGTGGGTACAAACCAATAAGTTCCATAAATGACATTCAGTGGGAGTTCTAGGATCATGCACGGATAACCCGAAATTTTATTGTATTTAAAATCAAGTAAAAATTAAGGAATCACAATTCTCTAACCTGGGAAACAAACTAGTAATTCCTTAAATGGAACTCACAGGAAGATGTAGGGCCTAAAAAAATAGTCAAAATTAGATACTGAAATGATTAAAAGCAGACTGCCACTCAACTAAATGATGAAGAATTTACCTCCCATGGTAGCCAATAACCACAAAGATATAATTAAACCATAGTTTTCATTAACCTACATATAAAGGTCAAAATGCATCCCATTTATCTGGATTCCCATTCATGCATTCACATAAAATTAAAGATTACTCAACTGACTAGAATAAGGCAATGGCCTTCTGCTGCTAAACCTAACATTCTTTTATCAACATCAAGATAACAACATTTTCCAAAAAAACATACAATTCTGCTTGTAAACAACAAATAGAAAAATTTCACAAAGAGTTGACATGATATACCACACCTTCATATCGCTTATCACTATACAGGTCAATATTTTCACCCTTTCCCTGTACATTCAAGTCGTGCGAGAATTTGCACTTAAAAACCTTGCCACATTTCCTGACCTTAAAAAATTCACATACTATAGATTTGGGATCAACATCTACATTTTTAAAATGATATAGTCCAAATTATAAAAGATAGCACAATGATCAGTTCAATGGATTAGAATAATAAGATCATAGCAAGAATGCTTTCATTCTTGTATGTACTAAAGAACTTTGGTAGAGAAAACTTTCCTGTGTGTGTGTGTGTGTGTGACTGCCTATTACAAATAAATAGGCTTCTTGAATATAAAAGCGAGAACTAAAAGAAGTCGTATAACAATATATTTAGTAGCCAAAGGAAGCCATTGGGAAATGTTGAAATAAAACTACCCTTGAAAAAATGTTATAGCAAATTATACTAGTTTTAAATTTGAAGATGTCTCTAAAAGAAGCCATGGCATTGCGTGAGCTAGAGGAATCTTCAAAAAATAAAAATAACTTGGTCATGTGTTACACCATGGGTTTGAGTATGGAAATTAATAATGAAGCTCAAAATTGCAGCTTTAATTCAAGGATAGTGGTCCTTTTCAGACTCCAAGTTGGTAATAATTGAAAAAAAAATATTTATGCAGCATAGTCATTTTATTAGGTCCAAAGTACATAGCCAAACATGTTAGTTCCACCAATTGTAGACAATGTTTCTGGGAATTTGTCTAGTTCTATGCCAGTAGGTGCCCTTTTTGAATCCCTCTGGATTAGGAACATTAATCAACTTTGATGGGTTTAATAGGAATACCAACCATGAACATGGGGAAGCATCCCTTTGGTTTCCCTGCATGGTTTTTCTTCAAAAAAGGGAGCTCAAAAGTACATGTCAACAATGTAGTATTAATTTAAGGTCAAGAGTAAGTTGGTTAATTCACTTAACCAACTTATGGTGCTACATAATGATGTAATGAGAGATGAATAACTTGATAGCATGGTAATTGCATGAAAATACATTGTGCCATTAATTTTTCTCTTCAAATGTGTCAGTGTGTCGTGCACACACATAAAATCCTATATGTTATCAGGGAAATACCAAACTTGACATATGAAGAATAGATTCAATTTTTTTATGCTTGCAAGAGTACATGTGGTATCAAGGTTCACCTAGTTTGTGTTTGAGTTTGCATTCAATGACAGTGAAATTCAAAAAAAATAGCAGTGAAAGAATATATGTTAAAATTCACCATTAGGTTTCACAAAAGGAATTAAATGAATTTTGTTAACTTCCTAAAAAATTTCCACTCATGGAAAAAAAATTGGCATTAACCCTCTACTTACCCCACACAAACAACTTGTTTCTATAAATAAACCACCTTGAGAATAGAGGGAATTCCATTTTCCTTGTTCTTGCCCTAGTTCTCTACTTTTCATTCTTCTTTGCAATTGAGTCCAACACTATGCTCATCATTTTGCCTAATATAACCATTTCCTACTTGGTCCATTGACTTGCTTCTCTACTAGTGCCTCTATAGAGTCCATAGTGGGAGATGCATGCAAGAAGTTGTGTCCTGCAAAAATGTAAGTGTGTGTCCTATCCCTTGAGGTCTAGTTGGGGCTAGAAAGGAGACACTGATACATTACTATTCTATCTAGTAGGTCCTACCAAGGATTTTTGCATTTGAGGAAGAAGATTCTTCTCACACAAAAGTCTTGAACTAGGGATAATTTCATATAGAGTCCAAATACTGCTTTCCTCTTGACCTACTTAGGGATAAAAATGTTTTTGTTGATACATGTTACTTAAGCATTGTAGCTTTAAGAGATTTTCTACTACAACTTTATCCTCTTTACCATATTCATGCCCTACCTCAAGGTTAACACTTGTGTATGAATGCCTCTGGCTAGGTGGTGAATCCATAGCCTAAAAATCTATTACTTAATTGTACATAGGAAAAAAATAAGTTTCGAGGATGCATGACAATTTCTATATTGATGTATTCTCTTGGATTTGCAATACATGAATTATATCATCATTGTTAGATTTTTATCATTCAAGCTACCATTATGATATTAGGATCTTTAACTGAGAGAATAACATGTACAGCAATAAAACACAAGCACAACACAAGAGACACAAAGAATTTTCCTCGGGGAAACCATAAAGGAGAAAACCCTGCAACTTCCTCGGATATAGAATCAGCACCAAAGGTAAAACCCAAAAACATAAAGATGATCTCCCGACATCAGCAGTCTCTCTCTCACACTGAGAGAGCTTCTCCTCTCTCACTCATGCGCTCCATTGAGTGAGTGTGTGTGTCCTAAATAGAGAGACTCACTCTATATTTATATTCTTTCATTCACTTGGAACCCACTCCATCATGTCGGCCTCACTTAACAATTACTTACTTGAGTCGACATCTCTAGGAGTGTCTAATAACCTTAGTGCCCCGCCACTTGTGGGGACTTTGCCTTCTCCGACCAATAGGAGGGTAACACAATGGTGGGGACTATTGTCCTGACTTAAAATGACTCACCTAGGGTCAACTTCACCAAAATAGTCTAAAAACCCAAGGGCCCCATAATTGTGGGGACTTTAACCCTTGACCAATGGGAGGGTTACCCACAATGACTTGACATGACTTTCTCATTATAGAAACTTCCCGGAATAAACATCGGGGTATGACATGACTCAAGTACATCACAAATACATCCCGTAATAAACATCGGGTTATAATACAAAATAAATACGGATGAATACATTCCAAAGTTACAATTACATCAACACTCCCTCTTAACTAGGAAGGTATTCTCTCGACATAATTTATTAGCACAAGTCTTCTTCTCTGTATCATCTAAATCATCATTGAGTTCTCATCATCTTCCTCTTCAATTCATCTTCATCTGGATCTGGATCATCATTCGATCTGGATCATCATCACTTGATCTAGATCATCACTCGATCTAGATCATCATCACTGGATCTGGATCATCACTTGATCTAGATCATCATCACTGGATCTAGATCATCACTCGATCTGGCTCATCATCACTGGATCTAGATCATCACTCAATTTGGATCATCATCATTGGATCTAGATCATCACTCGGTCTAGTTCATCACTGGACATCATCACTGGATCTGGATCATCACTCGATCTGGATCATCACGAGTGCTATCTCATGATTCTTCTTGTCACAGGAAGTTCTAAAGAGCTAGCCCTTTTTCATGCTGGTTGTAGGCCTAGCCTCCATGTAGGTCTTCTTTAGCACTTATATCTGACCTACTCATTAGAAAGGCATAGTACTCACATCCATCCAGGCTGGAACCACATCCTACCACAATGACAGAAGATATATGTTCTTCCATCCACGCTGGAACCACATCCTACCACAATTATGGAAGAGTTATGTTCTTCTATCCAGGATGGAACCACATCCTACCACAATGATGGAAGATTTATGTACTTTCATCCAAGTCGAAACCACATCCTACCACAATGATGGAAGATCTTTGTTCTTCCATCCAGGCTGGAACCACATCCTACCACAATGATGGAAGAGTTCTATACTTCCATCCAGGCCGGAACCACATCCTACCACTATGATGAAAGACTCTCATCCAGGATGGAACACATCCTGCTCACAATGATGAAAGATTTATGCACTTACATTCATCTAGGTGGGAACACATCCTGCTCACAATGATGAAAAGGCTCTGCACTTACATCCATCTAGGTGGGAACAAATCCTGCTCACAATGATGAAAAGGCTCTGCACTTACATCCATCCAGGTAGGAACACATCCTTCTCACAATGATGGAAGGGCTCTGCACTCATATCTGATCTTGTAGGAACCAATCCTACAGTCACATCAGAATGGCCCCCAGTCCTCCTCGACTGAGCTACCTGGTAACTGACCAGGTGCCTCCATTCTCCTAGAGAATAGCAATTGCCCTTACATCTTACCTGCTCATCGGAATGGCCAACACTCACATCTGACATGGAAGGAACTTAATCCTTTATCCATGATATAATGGTTCATCCCTTACATCTAATCAAGTGGGAACACATCCCTCTATCACATCAGAATGGCTACTCAGTCCTAGACTGAGTTCTCCTGGTACCTCACTAAGCAGTTCCATTCAAAGAATGGCAATTTCCCTTACATCTGCCCTACTCAACAGAATGGCCAGCACTCATATCTGACATGGAAGGAAGCAATCCTCTCACCATGACAGAATGGCTCAGGCCTTATATCTGACCTACTCATTAGAATGGCTATGGATCTCAGGACTCATATCTGACACGAAAGAAATCAATCCTCTCACCATGACAGAATGGCTCAGCCCTTACATCTGACCATGGAAGGAACCAATCCTCTCACCATGTTAGAATGGCTATGGGACTCATCATTTTCCCTTGGAGGAAATCTCGATCTAGAGAACACCAAGATTCTCCCTGAAGTACTCGAACTTCACCCTAGACAATGGCTTCATCAAGATATCAGCTATATGTTCCTCCATTCCAACATACTGGAGCTTTACTGCTCCCCTCTGCACCATATCCATGATATAGTGATACTTGATCTTGATATGCTTCGACTTGTCATGGAACACTAGATTCTCTAACAACTTTACGCAACTCTCGTTGTCACAATTTATACAAGTAGCATCCAACTGGAGATCAAATAAATCAGATAGTAACTTCCGTAGCCATACTACCTCCCAACTAGCTGAACAAGCTGTGACATACTCTACTTCAACTATACTCAGTGCCACACAAGATTGCTTCCTGCTAAACCAAGAGATCACACCTGATCCCATACTGAAGCAACACCCTGAAGTGCTCTTCCTATCGATGGCACTGCCTTCCTAATCTGGATCAACATAACCCTCTAGGTTAATCTTATGATTCACATCGTACTTGAGCCCATAATCAACTGTACCCTTTAGGTACCTCAGGATATGATTTGTAGCATTCAAGTGAACATGTCTCGGATCTATCAGGAACTAGCTCAAGGTGTTCAAAACAAAGAAAATGTCTGGTCTCGTGTTCGTCAGATACATAAAGGACCAAATAATCTGATGATACATCGTAGCATCAACTGTCTCTGATGAAGCATCACTTAACAGCTTCAGGTTTAGTGCCATATTTGTGGTCATGTATTCCATCATCCTGAACCTATTCAGGATCTCTACTGCATACTTCCCTTGTCCACACCTCCATTCCTAGAAAATAGTGCGTCGACACATAACAAGAGCATCACTGGTCTTCTGCCTTCAACCTTGAGGCAAAGGTTGGAATCCACTTTACTCTCGGTAAAGCCTAGAGTCATCAGTAATCTGTCCATCCTGTCATACCATGTCAAAACATAGGATCTTCTACAGTCACTCCCTCTGAAGCATCATACTCCCTCTATCTTCCGTACTCTATGCACTAAAACATTATGTACCAAAGTGACAAGTAGCTTCCTATGCTACTAATCTTCTATGTATCCATCTAGGATCACTGGATACCAAGATCCTCTATATTGAACTTTTTCAAAAGTTCTTCTCACACCCATCTGTGAGCTTGTCATCCTCTATCAACCTTGTAGCATAGGCTCAGATATTCATCAAGCTCATTATGTATGTGTTATCCCACAATGTTTCCATCTACTATATGATGGAACTATGAACTTCTTTTCACGTATTGATATTGCAATCTAGACATCATTCTTCTTGAACTTCTTCATAGTTGGAAGGTTCTACATTAATGATGTCACTACATTCATCATATTATTCTTCATCTTGAACTGTCATCACTTTTTCTTCGGAACAAGTCTCATCCTTCTTTGCTTGTAGGAAATTGTGTATGTGATCTTTCCTACAAGTCAAATGCATTTGTATGGTTAGAAACATTTCATAAGTAATATTCATACTGGAAAATTCTTATGCATAAATATGTGATCATGAAACTACTTTAGCCAATACAACATTCATCCATATCTCACGAAACTTTTCTAGATGCCTTCCATCTCTACCAGGACAACATTGAGATTGTGCATTAATCAACAAAGAGGTTTAATTCTAGATAAGTAGCAATGGAGAGTTTGTATAGCACCATCAGATACTTACCCATCACATGCATATTAGTAGTATACTTTTATTAATGCAAACATCCTATCATGCATAATACATCAACTGAATATAAACAAATGCATAACAAAACAATATCATGAAATGACAATTGAATACTTATCTTTATTTGTTTCGTGGGTAGACTCCTTCTTGAGCCTTCGGCTTCATCGTCTTCTTCATTCATAATAGCATCGTTTCTTGTCCAAAAGCTAAGATGGATAAGAGGTTCTTCAAGAGTTCAGATCTTCATATTCCTCATCTCTTAAGGGGTTTTTTTTGGATGGTAAGAGCTTGATCTTTAGTTGTTCCCAAATTCTCTTCTTGAGCTTCTTCTTCTTGTGTGTTCTCTTCCCAAAGTCTACTGAAAGTAATCACACATTCCTCCCATGAATGAATCCCATGATCCTGGGAGGCCATTCAAGGTGGATATCACCACTTCTGCATTCTTCACTTCTTCTTTTACTGCTTCAAGTTGTTCTTTGATTTGAGAGACCCCAGTAAAGTATGACTATATGGTCTTTGCATTCTGGATCTTCACATTCTTCAACTGAGGTTCTTCAGGTCATCTTCTAATGTATGTTCTTTCCTTCAAATAGCTTGTTCAAGGAATCAAACATCTTCGGTGTCTTTAAGGAAGATGCTTGTGGTACAAGTTGATCCGTGATTGAATCAACAATGATCTTCTTGGCCTTGACCAAGTTCTTCTTCTGTAAGGCTTCTAACCTCATCTCCCTCTGGAACTGGAACCTCTCTACTCATGTAGGTGTCCAGTTCATTTTCTTCAGAGAGATCATATACTTCCATACTTGGAATTTGTCAACTTCACCAAGCTTATCATCAAGCTGATGTGATAGATCACTTTGAAATGAGAACCTCAAATGAAAATAGCAAAGGATTAGATCTTACCGATTTGAGGTGTCCTTCCTGGTTCCGGAGCTAGCTGATCTAGGGTTTGTCACAGAAACCCTAATTTTAAAAACTTGGAATCTTTTAGATCTGATTGGACAGACAGATAGATCTCTTCAAATGGAGCTTTACAATGTACTCCTTTTCTAAAAACAATGGAGGGAACCTCTTGGAATAGGAAGCCCTAGTTTTCCAATTTCTTCTGCAGAAATTCCTATCACTATTTCTGTGATATCTAGAAAATTATGGCTCCTCTATGTCTGAAATTTCTCACTGAGGTACCATCGCCTATCCCTAATCCAAAACCATAGGTTTCATTATAATTGGTTTTATAAATTGGTATTTGTGATCCTTTTCCCAAGGTGACTTGTTACAGGACTGTTCAGAACAGCGAAGTTGTACGGACTTCCACGTGTGATTGTTCCATCTTATAGGTTTGAAATTTGGATCACAAAAAGCACAATTTGTTCCCTTTCTATAACAGATTTAGGAATTCCATTTGGACCTCTGTATCCCAAGCTATAGAAATTCTCCCCAGGTGTCCTATTTAGGGATGAATTCTGGAAGAGGCTGGAACCCTAACTTGGAGGGATCATATCTCATAGAATATAGCGAATAGAAGGCTGAAGTTTGGATACAACGTTCATTAGGATTTTATATTTGGCCCCTACAATTTTCATCGCCTGAGACTTCACCAATAGAGGGATATTGTGAATGTACCAAAACTTAGCAGTTTTAGTATTTAGGGTTTTTCTATTTCGAGGTCAAACTACGGTTTGACTTTCCCAGAGTTTCATCCAACCAAATTTCTTGATCCAGGTCTCTAAAATTTGATTTTTATGAGGAGAAAAATAATATGCCAGGCTCACTCAAAAATTCCTCTTCTGTAGAAATCCCTAATTTCCGCATCGAAAACCGAAAATGCTCGGAATTGAATTCCGCTTCGATAGAAAGATGCACCCTTCAATGGAGAGTCATCCTAACATACTTTTTCTGACGAATTGTGGAGAGAGACACAAAAAGTAAGAATTCCTAGCTTCTACAACTACATAATGTCTTCTTCTCAGGTTAGCTCTAATACCATGTTAGAATTTTATCATTCTGTTGCAGCTGCAACATTTTCCCAAAATTCTAAAAAAATTTAGGACCCTCCTCTACTTTGAATTAGTTTGATTTTCTGCCTTATCTTGATCTAATGACTTTTGGAACATTTTCAAACGCTTGGGTAGCTCTATCAATCGATCTAATGTTTTCCTTAACGCTTAAATTAATCCCATGCATAATCAAGTTTATCGTTTCTTTTTAAATACCTTTGAATCCTTCCTAAATCGGAAGTTGGTTCATTTGATTTTCACGCCGTTGCGGACGGTTCCTCGTTCCAGATTCCGCCATTACGGATCAGTCCAGGTTTTGATTTTTTGTTTTCGTTGGCTATGTATCGGAGCCGTTTACCTTCATTCTCTCTGCCGTTGCGGACGGTGTCTTATTATCAATGTCCACCGTTGCGGAGGAGTCTAAGCTGTCATTCCCCGATCCTAAAAGCCATCCGATGTCCGATCATTGGTTTTTGTTTCACCTTACCTGTTCACCGTTGCGGAGGAATTTTTCGTTCATCAGCCGATCCTATAAGCTTCCGACGTCCGATTATTATTTTTACGCATCTCGCTCACCGTTGCGGATGGGTTGGTGCTGTGGCTTTCCGCCGTTGTGGAAGGTTGTGAGTTCTTACCCTCCAATCCAGATTTGTTTCTCGTCGATCTATTAAGCCGTCACACGTGCAGCCCAGTTTTATATATTCGGGCACAACGTTTTATTTTTCTATTATTGTTTTTTGCTGCCCAACGCTATCATCGTTTGAGCTGTCATCTTCTCAAAGGACCCTGTTGTTAGTACGCTTGCATCCAGGTGGAAAACGTGGAAGCTTGGACGTCGTCGATCCGCTCATCCTCCCGTTGATTGCGTGCATTTTCCAGGTAGGCTCCTTGGCATTTTCTCCTTTTCCGTTGGTACTATTAGTGGTTTTCTATGGTAGTATGGTCTTCCCCGGCCGTTTTCCTTCATACCGCTAGGTTTTGATCCTTGTAAGAAAAGGTTTTATCTTTTTCCGCGGGAGGGTAGTATAACCATCAGGACCGTCAGGTTTTTCCATCATTGTTGCTTACAAGCCCCACGTAGAGAGGAAGAAGGGGGGCTTCAGTACGAACGTCCGTCCGCACCGGGACCCCTGTGCGAGGATTTTGAGTAGGGGCAGGTTGAAGGCCATATCTCCCTAGTAGACTTAAGCAGTTTGGTGCTTCCCAGTCTTCTGACCTACACTGTCCCGAGCACCCTGTTCACACCCAGTTTCAAGCCACATTCGGGGAAAAGGGTTTATTGTGGCAGCCTGTAGTTGACCATTTTATGCTCAGGAAGTTTCTTTCTTAGCAGCCGTTTTGACCTATGCTTTTTTGCGTGTTGTTATTCCAAAACCCCAACCTGTGAAAGGGTGTATCGTGGTGCTCTTTCTGCGTGGTTTTTCCCCTATCCATCTCGCGCATTGATTTGCTAATGGCACCCACAGGGAATGGAATGTGGGGTCGAGTTAATGTAATTAATTTTTTCCTAGCCATATGGTTGAATTGTTGGTATTGGAAGCATGGGTGACTTGTGCAGTCATACTGCATATAGTTACCTTCAATCATCTCTTTCGTTGCTATACCTAGGCTAAACCCCTGAACTCTGTGCATTGCATTTTAAATGGTCTAAGGGTCAAAGTTTTTGTTCTACATGTATACAGTTGCTTCACTAAATACTACCGTATAGGAAAATAGCACATAGCGTAGTAATTTAGTTTTAATGTTGGCCCGAATAGCTGATAAATTGCTCAGTATCATGTAGTAGCGGTAGATTGCTCACTTTATTGCATAGGACTGAGTTTGATTCATGCTAGGTATAGATAAGGTCATGGAATATTGTACACCAGTTTTAGCAGTTCTGATAGTCAGGGCATTTTCGAGTTATACATGCATGCATTTGTTCCTCTGCTTGCTACCACATTAAACACCTGAAAATGACACTTTGCACATAGATGTAATTTTATTGCAGTCTAGAAGATGGTTGATGTGATGTTTTAATATCATACAGAAATGTTTTGCATCATGCTGAGATATAGACAAGAGCACCAAATAGTGTGCATCTGGTCACTCAAGTTATGCAAACTTATATCTTAGTTTCATCGACTAGTTGTTGCCATGATATACATAGAAAGAATAAAATGATGCACACTGTCATGTAAATATATGCACCTTGAATGTCTCATTATTACAATGTTATATGTGGCAGGAAGAATTCGAGTCCACCATGTCCAAAAGACAGAAGAAGAAGGCCCTAGTGGTGGAAGAAGTGCCAGAGGCGGAAGTTGAAACAAAGACTGAATACATATATGAAGACACCCAATGTGTTTCTGGTGTGGAGCCTGAGTACAAATGGGGTGACATATACAGATTGATTTCCCGCAGGGAGGTTCCCGACATGGGCCTCGAAGAAGAATCTATCTATGATAACATAGAGAAGTCTTCTATCATGAAAGTTGCCACCAGACCAGAGCTGTTCCCATGCTCTGAGGTAATTGGCTGGATTTTGCCCCATGTGAATACAACCACAATGATCATAGGAAACGCTAAAGGACAGGGCTATGCTGCATTTAGCCCTGGATATGTGGCATTGGCCTATCACCTACCAGAACCCCAGGTTTTCTTATCTAACGATTGGCTGGACAGCATCAGAATGGACCTAGTGGAAACTATCAAGAAAATGCTCTTGTAGGGAAAGCTGTACCGATATAGACAGTCCGGTGAGTATGATACAGCGAGCTTGAGGGCTCCCTACTAGTTTATAGCGCTGCTGCTAAATAGGATATTTGGAAGAGCTCATGGCAGACTCTTCAAGATTGAATGGATACCTATTATCTTTCATGTGGCAACCCAAGGAACAGTCTTCAATTGGGCCAGCCTTGTGTCAAGCAGTCTGTCCTCCTGCTTGGCCGCAGCTTTGGGAGGAGAAGCTTAGAAAAGGTCTGAGTTTTACATGAGTTAAATACTAATAGATTTCATACTATGTAACCAGCCCTTCCCCGGTCTCAAGTGCATCTGGGACAGGGAAAGAATGCCTGTGTATGCTGCATATAGACCATTGTGGGCTCATCAGTACCATAGCCATTACACAGAGGTCTGCGAGCACTTCATTATGCCACTCTACGCACTCATTTTCCGGAAGGAATGTGACTGTATGTCAGAAGGTTCCATGCAGGTAATAGGAGAATATGCTAATTATTTCCTCACTGAAAATGGCATGTACATCTGAATGTATGGAGGATCAAAGACTCCTTTACTGCTGCCCAAATATGCAACGGATTATATAGTCCATAAAGAGGCATTCAAGCAGGTATTCATTGATGGAATAGGTAGTTTCTTGTTCCAACACAAGAAGAATGCATACCCTCCTTTACCATTCAGGCTAGGTAGCTACAAATTCACCAGGGTGAAACAAGCTGCCGAATTCATAGAGGAACTAGGGAAGTTCCATTTTGGTGAGATGCCTTTCCGAAGGAATGATACTCACGGTAGAGTGATGGAGCACTGTAAAGAGCATAAGGTGTTTTTCGAATATACCCATCATTTCGATAAGGAAGAATCTGTCTTCCGAAATGCTCCAAACATGATGGCACTAAACAGAAGATTTAAGAATAAAATCACCACCATAGGTGGGAAAGGTGAGGAGCAGAGAAAGGATGAAGAAGGAATTAAAAGGAGGAATGAAGAAGCTCAGAGGTTGGAAAAGGAAGTTGCAGAATGGCTGCAGAAGGGAGAATAAGAGAAAAGTAAAGTTGCTCACGAAGCAGCTGAGAAAGCTGCCAAGAATCAGCTAAGATAGCAAAAGAGGTAGCCAAAGAAGCAGAGGAAGCAGCTAGACAATCAGCTGAAGAGGCAAAGATAAAGCTTGAGGAGGAGCTCCAAAGGCAGGAGGCTGAAAGAATAGAGTTGACACAGCAGTCAGTCTCTGAAACAGCAGAAGGGAAGACCCAGGAGGAGGAAAACCCCGAGGTACAGATCTCTCAAGTATCCGCTGCTAGCATCCCTGTGGCCCCTTCGCTCCAACTAGTGCCTTTCATCCAGAAAAAGGGTGAAGAAGTCCCCGACTTCAAACTGTCTATTATGATAGGGCCACCAAAAGAATAATGAAAAGAACGGAAAGGAAGGTAGAGGCACAGGATATGCCTGGCAAAATGATAACAGATACTGTTGTTATGCTAGGAACAGACCTAGATCCAAGGCTTACCATAAGGGCTGGGACTGCAATACTACATGCTTCAGAGGATAACATAGATAAGGTGATGACTGAACTGGATTCATACAAAAAATATTCTGCCCAGCTGAAGGATACCCTGAAGAGAGAGAGAGAGGAAGGAAACAGGTTAAAGCAGAAATTTGAACACTTACAGAGAGAAATGAAGACTACTGAAGCTGAGTTGCAGGCCCTGCATGAAGAGAGACAGGCTCAGGAGACTACACAAGAACACCTTGAGCAAATGCAAGTAGAAGATCAAGAGTTGAAGAAGGAGAAGGAGCGGTTGTTGGCAAAGGTGGAGGAGCTCGAGGAGCAGCAGAAGATCATATTGACAACCAATGATATGCACTCCCAAGGTCTGATAAAGGAACATCAGGAACAGATCTCTTCGTTGCTACAGCCATTCAAAGAACATATCTTAGCCCAGAAAACTAGAATGCTCTAGCTACAGATTTCTTTAGAGGAGGAAAGGTGTAAGGTCCTTCAGATTGACAACCGGTTAGGGGAAATCATGGAGACCTCCTCCTACTTCGTAAACAGATCCCAGGAAGTTCTTGAAGTTTTGAATGCTAGAATGGCAAGGCTAGAGAACAATGCAGAGACTCTAGAAGAACTACCAACCAAAGACCATCAATCCCTTAAAAGAGATCATGACCTAGTAGAGTTCGCTATCAGCACTACAGAAGACTTCAAGAAGACCGTCAAAAGGGTGCAGGGAGCATGCTTAGAATACTTCAAGAGGCTCCTTAATACATTCAACCGGTGCCAAACAGATGCTGAACATAAGCTTGATGAGTTCCCAGACCATGAAACCTTCATAGAGATATTGCAGAGCAGGTATCAGGATGCAAAGACTAGAACGCAACAGATCAAGGCCATTGATGACCTGGTTTTGAGGAATGAAGTGGGCCACCCAGTCGTTAGTGTGAAATTCTTAGAAGACCAACTTCGTTTGAGCCCAGGAAGGGTCGAGGCTATCAAGAATCAAGCCGAGAAATTTGAGATAATCATTCAGTTTTTGGAGCCTAGCACTTTTGAAAGCATCACAAGTGAAGCTGCAGTGTGGAGGAAGTTCCTAGAAAGCCAAGTGGGGCCCTCTTCTTAAGGGATGTGTCATCTTTATATTTTGTAATATTTTTGTAAAAGTAAAACGTTGGGAAAAAGAAAAGCATTGGGAAAATGAAAGGTTGGGAAGCCCAAAGGCTACTTTGGACATCCCAACCATTTCACTCTTTTTGTATAAATGTAATAGACTAAGAAGAGAAAAGGGCTTTTCCCCAGTAAGACTGGAGGACATATTGTAAGAAGAATTATTTCCTTTTGCAATAAAAAATTACAGTTTGCCTGTTGGAGGAAGAGATTGTGAAATTTCCTGATGTAATGCAATGGATGGCGGAAAGATGAACTACTTTATTTTTCAGCTCATGTCCATGAATCGTGAGATCGTTCTAACTTTATGGCCTATGTCTTGTTGGATAATTTCTGATTTATTTTTGTGGAAAGTTCACCAAGAGTAATGTATGTTGCTTATATAACAATTATCTACCTGATTGTTAGAATATTTTTCTCATTCCTATGTTGCAAATATGAATATTAGCTATCTGTAAATTTTGTTTATCATACGTGGAAATCACACATTACTCACAAATAATCATTCTTTGGGCTCCCCGGGGATAGATAGATAGGTGATTAGATAGTTAGCTGATTTAATTCATGGCTGCATATGTGATTTAGATGTTTGTGAACCTAAGACGAGAGGTAAGAACCTGCGCATCACATTGTGTAGTTCCTGGTATCTTTATCACCCTACATTTGTTAGTTAGGCATTTGCATTGCATACATAAAGTCAAAATAGAAAAAAACTCGGTGGATCGGGCCGCAACCGATAAAACCCTTTGTTTTGTTACCTTGACTTATGGTAGCCGGATCGCAAACCGGACGGATTCCCTACACCAAACAGTCAACATGCTAGTTGGGAACGTTGATTGGGGAAAATCCTTTACTGTTGTCGGCTACGAATTTCCAGGCCCCAACACATTCAAGCTACCATTATGATCTTAGGATCTTTAACTGAGAGAATAACATGTACAGCAATAAAACACAAGCACAACACAAGAGACACAAAGAATTTTCCATGGGGAAACCATAAAGGAGAAAACCCCACAACTTCCTCAGAGATAGAATCAGCACCAAAGGTAAAACCTGAAAACATAAAGATGATCTCCCGATAGTAGCAGTCTCTCTCTCTCTCTCTCTAAGAGAGCTTCTCCTCTCTCACTCATGTGCTCCAATGAGTGATTGTGTGTGTCCCAAATAGAGAGAATCACTCTCTATTTATATTATTCCATTCACTTGGAACCCACTCCATCATGTCGGCCTCACTTAACAATTACTTACTAGAGCCGACATCTCTAGGAGTGTCTAATAACCCTAGTGCCCCACCACTTGTGGGGACTTTGCCTCCTCCGACCAATAGGAGGGTAACACAATGGTGGGGACTATTTCCCCAACTTACAATGACTCACCTAGGGTTGAATTCACTAGAATAGTATAATAACCCAAGGGCCCCATAGCTATGGGGACTTTAACCCTTGACCAATAGGAGGGTTACCCACAATGACTTGACATGACTTTCTCATTATAGAAACTTCCTGGAATAAACATCGAGGTATGACATGACTCAAGTACATCACAAATACATCTCGGAATAAACATCAAGTTACAATACAGAAGAAATATGGATGAATACATTCCGAAGTTACAATTACATCAACAATCATACCTTGTTTATATGGACTATTGTCTTGGATTGGGATGGATAGTTTATAATTTATATGATCTTTCATGCATTTAGCTTAAGAATCAAATTATTGTTCATACTCTTATAAATTGGTATCATAGTTGTTCATAAAACGTTTATGCTAGTTTCGGGATGTTAGAAACTGAACAGGAGGTTGTGACTAAGTTTTGTAACACCTGCATAGCATAAATGCCAGCATAACAGAACAATTAAGGATGGAACCAAAGTGACCATTGCAGCATATAAAATACCTTGTTAATAAAATCCAAGAAACCCTCAAAAATTCTTGAATCTTCTGAACATAATTTATGATCCTACCTATACAAGATAGAAAATAATTTTAATGGTCTCTATAGTTATAGAGGATAGAGCAATATCCCCACCTCTCGAAATATCTATCACAACTAGATTCCCGTGAATAAAATTCCCTCCCATATTACAAAATACTAAATTATATTATGTTTAAATTCAAAACCCTACAAGGTAGAATTTTAAGCTATATGAATTAAAGGGTTTGTTTAATTGTGTAAATTATGACTGTGTCCTGAACTCATGGCCATGTTCAGAATCACTTTACTCTCATCCGAACTCCAGTACAAAAGTAGTGGAATAAACTAAACTAGATAAATAGAAAAATATAGGACTTTCGGCAAAATATAAAAGTATCAGCAATGACATTATTAATGACATCACGTCATATTCATAACCCTAAAGAGATAAACTTCAGGTTGACAGAACTTAATAACTGGTGTTCACACTTTGTTTTACAAATGTAATTCCTTTACATAAATTTATCCTCGTCTAAAGAAAAATTGATTTAGATAACAAAACCATTAAATATAAAACAAAAAAATAAGATAGATTCAAAACCCTAATTGTAGGAACTTTTGGCTGACAGACAACAACTTTAAATAGGTCGTTCAACTCCTTCTCCCTCTTCTTTTTGTCTTCCTTCGTTTACTGAAATCCAAACAAATAGAGAAATTCTCACCCTGAAACCCTAGTAAATTTTGATCACCATAAACCCTAAGAAAACCGGGAGAAAAAAATTACCTTCTCTACATTAACCTTGGCATCGACTTCAGGCTGCACAGATTGCTTGAGGCTCTGGACATATTTCTGAACATCTTTTCTCTTGTTCTTGTTCTTGAGGCCAAAGGTCTTGTCCTCTAAAACCTTCTGGTTTTTTGCCACATCAACCTTGAATTGTTGCTTAGGAGGCATGGTTATGTTGAGTGACCTGAAATTCTCTTCCAAAATCCATCGGCTAAGAGCTAAATCAAGAGGAAATTTTGGCATGTTGTAGCAACGAAGAGATGGATCAAAGAATTGGATGGCACAGATGAGGGTTTAGAATTTATGATTGGGATAAATGATGTATACCCTTACCCCATTTCCTTCTTTCTGTAGTACAAATTTATTTTTCTTGTCTGTATCAAGTTAAAAAGAGGGAAAAGATTTGTTTCATGTTGCTTTTTTTTCATTATGTTCAATAAAATTTCCATCTATTTAATTCTCAAATAGATCCATCTAACTTGTAGTTCATTATGAAAGGATTAATTATTCAAAACTTTGTAGTTCTTTCTCTTGATCGACTTGTGTCAATTATTTAAATAAAATTTCACATTATAACTCAATTATCATTGATCTTGGTTAAAGACTTAAGGTCAAAATAATAATTATATTTATCCCTTCAAGTATTTCAGGAGTGTGGTGATTCCTCTTCTTAACATAGTCATCTACTATGAAGGTTATAGTATACTTATCCATAATGTTTCATGCTCAATGGTATGGCTACTTGATCTTGATAGTAACCCATTACAAAACACAAACTTCCACTTGTGTTAATTCAATGCAACACTTTAAAGTAACAATTGTTTGAAGTAATATACCATATAGTTCCTTATCCTCAATTAACCATAATAAACATATTAAAGATAAGACTGTTACACAATATATCTATCTAAAAATAATCCCTTTTAGAGTAACCAATACAACAAGATGTATGAGCATGGAATTTATCCTTTTTGTTAGTATTTTCTAATCTTAACAATTTCTACCTTTTTAACTAGTTTCTACAATGGAATGAGTTGATTATAAATATATTATATTTTAAAATATAAAAGAAACAAATTACATTCATATAACTCATGTGTATTAGTGTTCTATATATACTCCTACATGTCTCATGATAATATTCTATCATTCATTTCAACATATAACTTTATTGTCAAGCCAATACCTATAATAGCTCAAAATGACACATCTCTTCCTGTGACCACTTTCCTATGGTTCCGTCACATCTCGACACTTCCATGATGACACTTCATGAAAGTCACTGAAAGTCACTGAAAAAACACCTAAATTGGGGGACCCGTATCTTGAGTTATGTAACTCTGTTTTACCTCATCTTTGCACCGTTGGAAAGATACTTTTGTTCTCTAAAACTTTCCAGAAGACACCAAAGTCTGAAAAATCCCATAAATACCCTAAAAATGAGTTTTTTTTCTATACGTGGGTTGCCTTAAGGCAAACCCACGGATGATACGCGATTTGCTCTCTATCATACCCGCGTATACAAAAATTTGCTCATATACGCGACTTACTGTATCAACAACTCACGTATACTTTTTGTATACGCGACTGTCCAGTTATGCAACCTGTAGATGCCTTTTAAAAATGTCAAAAAGCACGCCTTTTGAATTTCGGTTAGTTTGGGTAGTTATGCAACTGACTCCTTCAGTTGTAACTACTTTGTCTTTGCCCCTAACTCTTCCTTAACCATATAAATAGAGGTAGGGAGGTCCATGAGAGGAGACTTGAATTTTCGCACTGTTATGCTGGAGGATTTGGAGCTCTCTTTGCCTACACCTTCGCCCTAGAAGCATTCTCCTTGTGTTGCAGAGCTTGGAGGTTGAGTTCCTTGGAGAAGAGAAGTAGCAGAATCGGATCAAGGTTTCGTGAGGTGCCAAACTTGAAGAGAAGGTATACTTGTACTTCTTTTCAAGATTAATAAAGATGTGATGTCCTTCTTCTTCCCAAATCATTGTTCAACGTGTGATTGAATCTATGTTTATGATCATATTATGACGTTAATCAGATCATTGTTTCATGTTTATTTGATTATCATTTGTTTATATGTGGTCATGTTGGTTTGAGGAAGGTATAATTCATTTTGCAGGTCTCTTGGAGCGAGAGGAGCAAGAAGAGGATTGAAGAGAAAGCTTGGACCAGCCTTCAGTTAGTCAGGTGTGGACCTTTCTCATCTCTGAACTTGCTTATGTATGCTTGCTGAACATTGTGCATCTCTCTTTCAACCCCAGTATGTTGATGTCCTCTTAAACCCTAGCCATAGGATACTTTCCTTTACAATAGAACTGGCGACTCCGCTAAGGATAGCCTCGTCTGTTTGGGGTTTATCTGTCTTTCTTTCAATCTTTTGCATTGTTTCAGGTCCTTCTTGCCACTTAGGAACACTTTATAAGTCTGATAGCACACTTCCCCTGCCTTCCTAAGGTAGTTTTTGACCTTTTTTGGGAGTTTTCCACACATATGCGACTTGCATGCCTGAACAGTCACGTGTCTGGTTTTGTATACGTGACTTCCTATATTAGCAACCCACGTATGATACGTGACCTGTCAGTAGTGCAACCCACATATGATATGAAACCTATCAGTAATGCAACCCGCGTATGCCCCTTTAAACAGTGTTTTTCCCTCTTTTGTGATTTTTCTTCTGTTTGAAGGTGTTTTGGTAGGTCTTTTGGGGTCCTCTGTAGGTGCATGACTCCAGGGAGTTAGTGCCATCCCTTTTTTGTTGTTCTTTATCTATGTGGTAAGCTCTTTTTATAGCATTAGGGTTTTCCCTTTGCTCTTTCCCCCACCTCCTTTGCTTGGTATGATTTTTGGCTTATGTTTCTGGTCAGCCTCTGTCAGTGATCTTTGTTTGATTTCAGAAGCTTGTTGGTGTTGGTTTCCTTCTCCTTTTGTTGGTTAAATTCACCATGCCAAAGTAGTTGACTTGTCTCTTATGCAAGCCTTCCTTCCAAGTAGGGTTTATACTAACTTTAGGGCATTCTAGAGTTTGTTTGGTGGTTGTATAGCAAAGTTCCTTTTTCTTTGTTCTTATTATCTGCATGCTTTGCTTTGTAGGTAGTTTTTCTTTTGCATTTATAAAAGAACGTATACTTGTTTTTGCTGCTTTCCCCCCTACCTCCTTATTTGGTTCGACCTTGTTGGACAACGTACTGAGCAGCCTTTATTTGTAGGTTTAGATTGATAATTGGGACTTCTTGACCTTTGTTTATGTCAGTCTTTTTGCTCAGTCTCTTCATTCGAAAGTTGTTGGCTTGTTTACCTTTTTGAACCTTCCTTTCAAGAGAGGTTGATATCTAACTTTAGGGAAACCTAGGGTTTATTTGTGGGGTGTAGAGTAGTTGTCTATTTGCTTTGCTTATAGTACTTGCTTGCATTAGTTGATAGGCTGATTTTTCTTTTGCATTTATAAAAGAAAAAGACAAAAACACATGTTTGCTTTATCTGCATGTAGATTAGGTTTTTAGTCTAGATTGCATGGCATATCATTGTTTTTGAAAAAATAAAAATAAAAAGAATTTGTTCTTTTGTGGTTTTCAAGTTTTCTATTTGAAAAATAAAGAGAATAGTTTTTGCTTTTTGCATTTCACATCTCTTCGCTTAGTCATTTTGTTTCAACTTTGAGTCAAAACACCACATAAGTTTCATGCCATTTACCCTCTGACTAAAAACAGCCCTTAAAATAAATGATATAATTTAAAAATTATTAGTAAGTTTTATTTTATAGGGTCATACACCAACTAGCTCAGGCTAGACTTGTGGATTAGGCAGTTTTAACTCTCCACAAGTGTTTAAATTTTAGACGTAGTTGGCCAATCACTAGGTAAACCCTTTTCTATGTTGATTATATCTGGGAAGCTCCTCTCAAATGAGAGTTAAGCACGAGGCCACATGGAGACTTGGACTTAGGAGATAACCCTTGGATTCCTTGTCAAAACGTAAATCAAGGTTTTTACGCATTTGGGGATTCTATCTTAGACGGGGTTTCGGGCTCAGCTACCCTGCCCATGCGTACGAATCAGGCTTGCGACTATCCCCCCAGACTATCAATATAGTTAAGGTAGCCTTTAGTCTCTTTGACATCTAGGGTTCATACATAGGTACACCGGAAGGCTATTTCTGGTTGACCTTGGACGGGCTTGGAAGGTAAACCCGGTAGAAAGTGTGGGAGGGCGATGGGTGATTCCTCCGCTTGTGCCTAAGAACATCTACAGGGACACCAAGTAAATATCTATAAACTTTCTTCTGGAAAGTATATCTTATACTTGTATGTTTGTTTGGATTTAGGAATTTTTTTAGTGAGTGCTGTGTGGTTTGTCTGTACTTAGTGTGCCTTTAGGTGTGTGCTTTGTAATTTTGCTTTCCTATAAACCTCAGACTTTGTCTCTTGGTTTGAAACTATGGCTAACACCCCTTTGAACACCAACCAAGAGATCCCTATGCTAGGAACTCCTTGCACTATTCCTCTCATGGGGAATATTGGTGTTCCCTTGATGGCCACCCTGAATCTACCTGGATTCACCCTAGGGCTACCGGTGTGGTTGTTTTCCACTCCAATTATCCTGAATTCTCCTGATGCTTCTCAAGTAAGCTCCTTATATCAAGGGCATCAAAACACTGCTTCCCCCTCACCTGTAGTTGATTCTCCTCCTCCTTCTACCTCATGCGGTGAAAGTACTGATACTAGTAACCGACAGTATAAAAGGAGTAAAAGAAGGAGGAATAGGAAGAAGGCACATAAGCAAAGGGGCACCCATTCAACCTCTGCAAGTCAAGTTGAACCTCACCACCTACCCTCTGTGGTTCATGCTGGGGGCACCCATCCAACCTCTGCAAGTCAAGTTGATCTTCACCATCCAACCTCTGTGGTTCATACTGGTGGGATCCTTCCTACCTTTCCAAGTCATTTCAGATCCAGTCACTCAGCCTCTGCAGTTCATGCTGAGGGCACCCGTTCAACCTCTGTTGTTTAAGTTGAACCTCCCCATCCAACCTCTGCAAGTCAAAATGGATCCATCCACCCAGCCTCTGTTGTTCATGCTGGGGGCACACACTCAACTATTGCAAAGCATGTTGATCCTAACCAACCTCTCTTAGTGAGGTTGGACCCGGTCACCCAGCCTCTGGTGTTCATGTTGGGGGAAAAATCTCAACCTCTGTAGGTCATGTTGAGAGCAAACAGTCATCCACTGCTAGTCATGTTGACACAGTTGAGAAAACTGGTCGTTCGAAGTGCAAACTTAAGTTCCCTTGTAATCTATGTGAGGGAGATCATCTTACTCACCAGTTCCCTACTATTGCAGAGGTGCAAAGAGTGTGTTCCGAGACTCAATAATTTCCTTCTCCTGAACAACCTATAGTTTCTCAACCACCTACTCAACCTTTGGTTGATCAAGTGGTCGAACCAATCTCATATTTGGTCGATCCTACTCATCTTTCGAAGAGTGATCCTGATGTGATTGAACCAATGTCAACATTGGTCAATCCCACTCTCCCTTCGGAGAGTGATCCTGATGGGATTGAACCAATGTCAGCTTTGGTCAATCCCACTCTCCCTTCGAAGAGTGAATTTCATGAAGCGGTTGAATCGATTCCATTATCGATCAATCCCACTCTTCCTTTGGAGATTGAAGTGTCTGCTAGTCACATTTTCTTCACTGCCAGTTCAGAACTTACTAAACAAGGGAGCACTGAACTTGCTTCGGATCATCCCCTACCAAGCTCTCGGATTGCTTCCTTTGATTGGGATAGCCTAGTTGAGCCGCACCTTCCTTCTAATGCACCTTTCCAGATAAAGGTCAAAGTTGAACCCTACACAATCGCTCATTGTATTGTTGATGAAGGAGCATCAGTTAGTATTTTGTCTGCTCGTGCTTGGTGAGGCATGGGATCTCCCAGCTTTGTGTCGACTGCTAGTTAGTTACTGGCATTTGATAGAATAACTTGTATAGCCTTGGGAATTCTTGCTCAAACACCTACTACTTTGGGTGGGAGGACTATCTTAGTTGACTTCATGGTGATAGAAGACCCCTTGGACTTTAATATGCTCCTTGGATGTGATTATGTCTATGCCATGCAAGTTGTGGTGTCAACATTCTTTTGTGTGATGTACTTTTATCATGGTGAATAAATTGTCACTATCGATCAGTTGGGTTTTCTTTATCCTTCTCCTGACCCAACTAGAGACCAAGTATTTCCTTGGTTGATTCCCAGTGTTTCTATAGACACTACCCCGCCACAGGTTAACTATGTGGTATCTTTTCCTTTGCGTTCAATTGCTACTGGGACACAGCCTCTATTTTCATGCTTACCTTCTCGAGACTTGGTCCTAGCAGTTGACTAGGTGAATCATCCTATACAAACTATGGAGCATGCTCTCCACTCTGTTAATCCATTTGAAAGTTTAGACATGTGTCCTATCTTGGATGATCTCCTTCCTTCGGATGAAGTCTTCCTAGAGTCTTTGATACAGTTTGATATTCTTTTGGATGTCGGTTCAGTTGTGACTAATTCTAACCCTGATTTTCCTAGTAAGCCTGACCTTTCGTCTTATGTAGGTCTTGTTGAGTCTTTTGACTCTTCCTTCGAATAGCAAGTCAGTGATCCTGATGAGTTTGATTTTTCTTATGAATTTTTCAACTCCTGTGATATTGAGTTTGTTCCTGCAAACTCTATCTCCCTTGTTGATTTTTGCTCTCCTTCTGAGGTTGATCTTACTGATTATAAACCTTCAAGCCTTTGTTTTATAGAATCTTCTTCGGTCGATTCTGCCTTGACTTTCCCTTTTGTAGAAGATAGCAAAGTCACACGTGTTTCTACCAAAGTGACCCGCATCAGATCGTTTCTTCTGAATATGATTCTGATGTTGTTGTTTTTTGGAGACATGATATGTAGTTGGTTTCACAACTGTTTACTGGCCTCGTCTTATTGTTCAAGTCATAATTGCATTTTCATGTGCCATGCTCGCGTTTTTGACCCTGATGTCGGCTTCCATGATTTTAGCTCATTGTATAAGCCCTCATCTTTGTTCTCATCGTCACTAAGCCTTGTATCATTTTGCCTTTGGAACTTGACACCCTTTACCTTGAGGAGACATTCCCTGAGTGTCCTTATATTGCTCACTTTCCTTGCATTATGCATAGGCTTGTTCCTTGCGCTTGGAACTAGTTTCACCTGTCTATGACACTCGTCTCCTCGCATTTAGAGCATTCTTTCTGCTCTCCTTCGAGCTCATTAAAAATAGTAAGGATGTCGCGAGTTGACTTTTTCGGACTCGTTAAAACTTCACGGGAAATATTTTGAGTTTCTTTAGGCCCAGGTCTGACTCCTCAGAATAGACTTGACAGCCAAGTAAACTTGTCCATTCAGGCTCATTAAGAATATGTGAATGGGCATCCACATTGGTGGTAGGTTATCTCTTTCTCAGACCATGTGGAATAATACGAGAAAGGAACACTCTCTTTTCTTTTGAATTGAGAAGAGTATTCTCAGGCATAGGTTTATCTCTTTTCCGGACCTGAGGGACTAAACTTACGGAAAAGGAACCCCTGGTATGAGCTTAGTTTTCTCTTTTTCGTGCTCTGGACCAAAACATGAAAAAGATTCCAAGTGTACTTTATGTCTTTGTCATGCTCGTTAAAACCTTAAAGAACAAATCCTCGAGTTTATTGTTGTAAGCCCCATTTCTCGTAATCAAATGGATCTTTCTGAGTGATCTTGTCCTCTTTCACACTCGTAAAACTCAGGCTATATGATGCTTTTGAAGGAGTGTTGGGTAGGTGGTAATTTAACCTTTTTCGGACCTTCCTGACTAAGTACGAAAAAGGTGCGCCTTTTCTTCTTCGAGAGTTGAGAGAGTTCTTCTGTGGTATGTTTTATACTTTTTCGGCCTCAGGAGACTAAATTGTACGAAAAAGCACCCCCCTGGAGTCTTTTTTGGATTTTTCAGACTATCTAAACTATGAAAACACCGTCAAGCATGTACTAGTTCGGGCTCGTAAAATCCACGAATCAGTGCTTTATCAAGCATTCTTCTTTCTTTTCTTCGAGCTTGCCAAAAATGAAGATGGTCCCGAGTTTGCTTTCTTGGACTCGTTAAACCTTTACAAGAAAGAGGGCAAGGGAAGTTCATTCACATGTTTTTTACATCATGGCAGCAAGTCTTGTTTCCTTGAACAAAGCACCAGTTTTGAGTCTATCAATAGTTGGGTCCTAGTATTTTGATCTTATCCTTATTCAGAGTTTTCTTACTCCTCCAGTTGGTCTCTTTTCCAATTATATGGGGAATCTGTCAATGTCTCCTACATTGTAGATTTGTTTCGTTGGTCCTTTTCATGTCAAAATCTGCCTAAGTCACTTTTGTGTCGTGCTCACTGTTCAAGGATTAAACCTTTGTCGGCCATTATGCAGTTGCCTTGACCTTTTGTGTCGACCATTCCCTGGTATCATTTCATTACATCATGTCTTCGGTGGTCCTTGTCGTGAAATTCAGTACCAATTCTAGATCCAATTAGTCTTTGACTTCCCTCGTGTTGGATGATGAAGGATTCCTTAATGCCTTCCTTCCAACAGATCTCTTCCTATCGACTGCAACACATCTTGCTCTGGGGATGAGATCTAGAGTTTTATGACAGTACCTTGGGGATTGTTGTCATCAATGGCAATTTCCCTCACTATTGGGTAGTGGGAATACCTTAATGTCTCCTACTCGATAGATTCTTCAAGTGTTCGAGTTCAAGTCCTTGTAATCACACTTGCTAGAATGTACTAGGTACCTTGGGGACCATTTTCATTAATGGTGGTTTCCCTAACGTTTGTTAACGGTTTTCATTATTGACCGGTAATAAAATGCTTTCCTCCATGTTTGAATTCAACTCCCTTTATTAACATGGTTAGGATTCGTACCTTTTTTGGGCGGTTTGGATTGAAGACCTTGGGCTGACAGTAGCATCATCATTTTGCTATTACCTGAGTTGCACAAGACCTTGTTATACTTTATATGAAATTTTGCTGAGACATAGATCCACCTTGTATTTTTGTGGCTATGATCGATTGTTGAGCATGGATCCACCTTGTTCATTTATGGCCATGACTCCTTTAGATTTGATATGGCACCTTTTTTCATATTGAGCGACCATGATAGTTTCATCAGTTATACATATGTTTGATTCGCCTTATATCTTTATGGCGATTTTTTGTATATGGATGTGTATGTCCTAGAGATCAGTTTTTCTGACAATTATCTCTCTTTTAGGTACCTTTGTTCGAGCCTTTTGATCGTGGATTCTCTGCTCTCTCCATACTCAATTGTTTCCTTTATAATGTATTTAGTCTATTGTCTTCCCCTCTAACCTCACACATTATGGGGCATCCGTTATAGCTCAAAATGACACATCTCTACCTGTGACCACTTTCCCATGATTACGTTGCATGTCGACACTTCCATGATGACATTTCATGAAAGTCATTGAAAGTCATGGAAAAAACACCTAACTTGGGGGACCCATATCTTGATTTTTGTAACTTTGTTTGACTTCATCTCTACACCATTGGAAAGATATTTCTGTTAGCTAAAACTTTTCGGAAGACACCGAAGTATGAAAATGCCCATAAATACCCTAAACATGAGTTTTTTGTCTATACGCGGGTTGCCTTAAGGAAACCCCGTGGATGATACGCGAGTTTCTCTCTATCATACCCGCGTATACAAAAAGTTGCTCATATACGTGACTTGCTGTATTAGCAACCCACATATACTTTTCGTATACATGACTGTCTAGTTATGCAACCCGTGGATGCCTTTTAAAAATGTCAAAAAACACGCCTTTTGAATTTCGGTTAGTTTGGGTAGTTATGCAACTGACTCCTTCAGTTGTAACTACTTTGTATTCGCCCCTAACTCTTCCTTAACCATATAAATAGAGGTAGGGAGGTCCATGAGAGGAGACTTGAATTTTTGCACTGTTATGCTGGAGGATTTGGAGCTATCTTTGCCTACACCTTTTCCCTAGAAGCATTCTCCTTGTGTTGCAGATCTTGGAGGTTGAGTTCCTTGGAGAAGAGAAGCAGCAAAACCGGATCAAGGTTTCGTGAGGTGCCAAACTTGAAGAGAAGGTATACTTGTACTTGTTTTCAAGATTAATAAAGATGTGATGTCCTTCTTCTTCCCAAATCATTGTTCAATGTGTGATTGAATCTCTGTTTATGATCATATTATGATGTTAATAAGATCATTGTTTCATGTTTATTTGATTATCATTTGTTTATATGTGTTCATGTTGGTTTGAGGAAGGTATAATTCATTTTGCAGGTCTCTTGGAGTGAGAGGAGAAAGAAGAGGATTGAAGAGAAAGCTTGGACCAGCCTTTAGTTAGTCAGGTGTGGACCTTTCTCATCTCTGAACTTGCTTATATATGCTTGCTAAACATTGTGCATCTCTCTTTCAACCCTAGTATGTTGATGGCCTCTTAAACCCTAGCCATAGGATACTTTCCTTTACAACAGAACTGGCGACTCCGCTGGGGATAGCCTCGTATGTTTGGGGTTTATCTGTCTTTCTTTCAGTCTTTTCCATTGTTTCAGGTCCTTCTTGCCACTTAGGAACACTTTATAAGTCTGATAGCACACTTCCCCTGCCTTCCTAAGGCAGTTTTTGACCTTTTTTGGGAGTTTTCCACCCATACGCGACTTGCATGCCTGAACAGTCGCGTGTCTGGTTTTGTATACTCGACTGCCTATACTGGAAACCCACGTATGATACACGACTTCTCAATTATACAAATCGTGTATTCTGTATATGCGACTTGCTGTATTAGCAACCCGTGTATGATACGCGACCTGTCAGTAGTGCAACCCGTGTATGCCCCTTTAAACAATGTTTTTTCCTCTTTTCTGATTTTTCTTCTGTTTGAATGTGTTTTGGTTGGTCTTTTGGGTTCCTCTTTAGGTGCATGACTCCAGGGAGTTCGTGCCATCCCTTTTTGGTTGTTCTTTATCTATGTGGTAATCTCTTTTTATAGCAATAGGGTTTTCCCTTTGCTCTTTCCCCCACCTCCTTTGCTTGGTATGACTTTTGGCTTATGTTTCTGGTCATCCTCTGTTAGTGATATTTGTTTGATTTCAGAAGCTTGTTGGTGTGGGTTTCCTTCTCCTTTTGTTGGTTAACTTCACCATGCCAAAGTAGCTGACTTGTCTCTTATGCAAGCCTTCCTTCCAAGTAGGGTTTATACTGACTTTAGGGCATTCTAGAGTTTGTTTGGTGGTTGTATAGCAAAGTTCCTTTTGCTTTGTTCTTATTATCTGCATGCTTTGCTTTGTAGGTAGTTTTTCTTTCGCATTTATAAAATAATGTAGACTTGTTTTTGCTGCTTTCCCCCCTACCTCCTTCTTTGGTTCGACCTTGTTGGACAAGGTACTGAGCAGCCTTTGTTTGTAGGTTTAGATTGATACTTGGGACTTCTTGACCTTTGTTTATGTCAGTCTTTTTGCTCGGTCTCTTCATTCGAAATTTGTTGGCCTGTTTACCTTTGTGAACCTTCCTTTCAAGAGAGGTTGATATCTAACTTTAGGGAAACCTAGGGTTTGTTTGTGGGGTGTAGAGTAGTTTCCTATTTGCTTTGCTTACAGTACTTGCGTGCATTAGTTGATAGGCTGATTTTTCTTTTGCATTTATAAAATAAAAAGAAAAAAACACATGTTTGCTTTATATGCATGTAGATTAGGTTTTTAGTCTAGATTGCATGGCATATCATTGTTTTTGAAAAAATTTAAAAAAAAGAATTTGTTCTTTTGTGGTTTTCAAGTTTTCTATTTGAAAAATAAAGAGAATAGTTTTTGCTTTTTGCATTTCACATCTCTTTGCTTAGTCATTTTGTTTCAACTTTGAGTCAAAACACCACATAAGTTTCATGCCATTTACCCTCTGACTAAAAACAGCCCTTAAAATAAACGATATAATTTAAAAATTATTAGTAAGTTTTATTTTATAGGGTCATACAACAACTAGCTCAGGCTAGACTTGTGGATTAGGGAGTTTTAACTCTCCACAAGTGTTTAAATTTCAGACGTAGTTGGCCAATCACTAGGTAAACCCTTTTCTATATTGATTGTATCTGGGAATCTCCTCTCAAACGGGAGTTAAGCACGAGGCCGCGTGGAGACTTGGACTGAGGAGATAACCCTTTGATTCCTTGTCAAAACGTAAATCAAGGTTTTTACGCATTTGGGGATTCTGTCTTAGACAGGGTTTCAGGCTCAGCTACCCTGCCCATGCGTACGAATCAGGCTTGCGACAGTCCCCCCAGACTATCATTATAGTTAAGTTAGTTTTTAGTCTCTTTCACATCTAGGGTTCATACACAGGTACACTGGAAGGCTATTTCTGGTTGACCTTGGACGGGATTGGAAGGTAACCCCAGTAGAAATTGTGGGAGGGTGGTGGGTGATTCCTCTGCTTGTGCCTAAGAACATCTACAGGGATTCCAAGTAACTATCTATCAGCTTTCTTCTGGAAAGTATATCTTATACCTGTTTGTCTATTTGGCTTTAGGAATTTTTTTTAGTGAGTGTTGTGTGGTTTGTCTGTACTTAGTGTGCCTTTAGGTGTGTGCTTTGTAATTTTGGTTTCCTATCAACCTCAGACTTTGTCTCTTGGTTTGAAACTATGGCTAACACCCCTTTGAACACCAACCAAGAGATCCCCGTGCTGGGAACTCCTTGCAATATTCCTCTCACGGGGAATGTTGGTGTTCCCTTGATGGCCACCCTGAATCTACCTGGATTCACCCTAGGGATACCGGTGCGGTTGTTTTCCACTCCAACTATCCTGAATGCTCCTGATGCTTCTCAGGTAAGCTCCTTATATCAAGGGCATCAAAACACTGCTTCCCCCTCCCCTGTAGTTGATTCTCCTTCTCCTTCTACCTCATGCGGTGAAAGTACTGATACTAGTAACCAACAGTCTAAAAGGAGTAAAAGAAGGAGGAATAGGAAGAAGGCACATAAGCAAGGGGGCACCCTTTCAACCTCTACAAGTCAAGTTGAACCTCACCGCCCAGTCTCTATGGTTCATGCTGGGGGCACCCATCCAACCTCTGCAAGTCAAGTTGATCTTCACCATCCAGCCTCTGTGGTTCATGCTGGTGAGATCCTTCCTACCTTTCTAGTTCATGTCGGATCCAGTCACTCAGCCTCTGTAGTTCATGCTGAGGGCACCCGTTCAACCTCTGTTGTTCAATTTGAACCTCCCCATCCAACCTCTGCAAGTCAGGATGGATCCATCCACCCAGCCTTTGTTTTTCATGCTGGGGGCACACACTCAACTGTTGCAAAGCATGTTGATCCTAACCATTCAACCTCTGTTGTTCATTTTGGTGGTGCCTGTCCAACCTCTGCAATTCATGTTGGACCCAGCCTCTCAGCCTCTGCAAGTCATGCTGGGGGCAGTCTCTCAGCCTCTGTGGTTCATGCTGAAGACAATCCGTCAGCCACTGCGAGTCATGTTGACACTGTTGAAAAGGCTACCCGTTCAAAATACAAGCCCAATTTCCCTTGTAAGCTTTGTGAGGGAGACCACCTTACTTATAAATGCCCTTCTATCACGGAGGTGCGAAGAGTTTGGATTCATGGTCATCCCATTTTTTAACATTCTGAAGCTTTTCAACAACCAACCTCTCTTAGTGAGGTTGGACCCAGTCACCCATCCTTTGGTGTTCATGTTGGGGGCAAAATCTCAACCTCTGTAGGTCATGTTGAGAGCAAACAGTCATCCACTGCTAGTCATGTTGACACAGTTGATAAAATTGGTTGTTCGAAGTGCAAACTTAAGTTCCCTTGTAAGCTATGTGAGGGAGATCATCTTACTCACCATTTCCCTTCTATTGCAGAGGTGCAAAGAGTGTGGTACGAGACTCAAGAATTTCCTCGGGGATGAGATGTCACCACACAAGAGCTTATAAATCGTCACTGCTTTCCAGGAACTCAGATGTCTGGGAAGAAAATTCCAATCAAAGAGGTGATGGATTTTCCTCTCCGGACAGTGCTTTTTACCATGCAGCGGGTTACAGGGAGCCAAGGGAATCATCAAGCTTCCCAATCACACATGCTTTACACTTTGGAGGAAATTGCGCCTACATTATTTAACTGGGATGATGCTCTACTGAGTTTTTTCAAAGAGCATCTAAATAAGTGTCGGCAAAGAGGGCTGAAGCAATTCGACTACGGTAACATCTTGGCATCCTTCTTTCTCGAGAGGGTACCTCATCTAAGGTCACAGGTAGCTTTCTCTGAGTGGAGAGCACAAGACCCTCGCATGTTGTGGTGGGTAGAGATCATGGCCCGCACTAGCGGCGGAAGGTCCAAGGTCAAGTATGGGAGCTTATTTCCATTGGTTGGAAGACCAACTAGTCATGGTTTAGGATTATGCATTCATTGGTACTGACTTCAGAGGGGACCCAAAATTACCCTTAACAACAGGTTCCCAATGGGGCGATATTGGTAAGAAGAATACTCAAGACATTAATTATTTTTGTATTTATGTTTTATAATTTTTATGGATGTTAACGAGACCAAAATTTTCATGCAAATGTAGAAGATGCACGACCTGGGAGTTCCTCCCCACTTGACAAACAAGCGGGGGCCCACTTAATCCACAGAGGAGATGATGAGTTAATTGAGATGCAGGAGAACCTCAACCAATTAACTCTATACATTCGAGACATTTACATAGATGACCTCCCTAGGAGGTACTAGAGGCATACTACTAGAGTCTCGAGTCGATTTGGACGCTTGCTACAGAGATTAGTGAGAGCTATCATGTGTTACCATGAGCATCATTAGTCGTCCTACATGTTGTAGACATTGAAAGCTATCTAGCTTCAGTATTTTTGTCATTTTGAATATTTGAAATCCAGTGTGCTTCAGTCGAGGTCTCGAGATCATATTTTTGTAAAACACTCTTTATATATATATACTAATTTATGGTGTCTTATCTATGTTCAAATATGGAATGATGTTTATATGAGTTTTTATGTCTTTTTACTATTTATTTTATTTACAATGGACCATGTTTCATTTATAAAAGTTATATGTGAGCAATATACCAGTCCAAAATATAATTGGCCAATGAGTCTGCAATTGTGTTACAAGACCTAGGAATATGCCGATAAGTGATAGTTTCGAATGATCTTTCTAACAAATGCACTCTTAGAAATAGGCGAAGAAGTGTAGGGTTTATGATGATATACACGTGATTTAAGTGAAAACCCACTAGCTGAGATTCCATGAATACAACCAAGTGATCGATGTCTTGGGATGCAACCTCAGTTAAAAAACCTATTACCGCATGATACTCAGCGATATTATTGGTGGTTGGACCTATCAAAACCGTTTCTGAACTAATTAGGTCATGAGTTGGGGAATACAAAACCAAAGCAGTTGAAGCAAGGTTCAGGGTATGATGTTAACCACCATCTGCAAAACCATAAAAATCCATTTGATCTTCATAACCAAAACATGGTATAAACAATGCTGACAAAAAAAAAGTGAAAACCATATTGAAATACTTAAACCACACAAAAAATCCAATCTATGTACATATATACAAGGTACTATAACAGAAATATATTCAAGTATAGTACATTTTAAGGTACAACCCATTGCGAGGTTTCCCAAAAGGTATCCTGTCATAATCTACCAGCTCATAAGCCCCTTTCTCTAATACTTTACTCACGATGTAGGGACCATACCACATGAATTAAACCTTCCCTTTTTGAATGTTTTCATGCTTTTGATCATAGGTCAGGACCATATCACCTTCATTAAATACACGAGGTTGAACGGATTTAACATATTGAGCCTTAACACATTTTTTATGTGCCTCGTTATCCAACGAAGCATCTCCTTTATTCTCATCAAGGTTTGTTAAATACAAAATACATTATTCTTCGATAGAAGTGTTTGGGAGAAGCTCAACTAGAACCTTGAGTGACAGGATCTCACATTCAATAGGTAGGACAACTTCCATTCCATAGACCAACTGAAACGGTGTGAAACCAGTTGTTGTTTTAACTAAAGTTCTATAATCCCATAACGTGGAAAATAGAGTTAAGTGCGAGTTGAATTTATGATCTCCAACCATTCTTCGCAGCATAGTATTCAATACTTTGTTAATGGAATCGACTTGACCATTATCCTGTGGATAATAAGAAGTTGAGTTTTCATGACAAAAACCCAGCTTAGTACTCAATTGAACCATCATCTGATTACGGAAATGGGATCTTTGATCAGTGACTATGGCTTGTGGAAATCCAAACCTAGCTATTACATTGTTGAAACGGAAGAGGGTGACAATATCACCATCATTTGCATATGTAGGAATTTCCTCAGCCCATTTTCTGAAATAATCTACACCTACAATGATGTAACCATACCCCCTGGCTGAGGTAGGCTTACAATGCATAAAATCTATCCCCCATTTGGAGAAAAGGCCAATGACAATGATAGGGTGTAAAGGAGTAGGGTGGGTGCGATTTTTTGGATAAAAAAGTTGACAGGGTGGGAATTTTTTAACCACCTCATGACAATATTTGAAGATTGAGGGCTGAAAATACCCAGCATGAAGGATTTTCTGAGTTGTATCCATCCCAGAAAGATGACCACCACATGTTCTAGAGTGGTAGTCATACATAACTTGTTTATCCTCGTCATGAGTAAGACAACGTCGAAGAATATAGTCTATACCAAGTCGGTATAATGTATAATTTAAAATGAGGTAGTATTTAGCATGGTGACTGTTAAGTCAGTAAATTTTTCTTCAATTTTGGTTTGACTTCTTCAATTTTGGTTTGACTTCTCCAATTTTGGTTTGATTTTCATTTTATTTGAAGTAACTTTTTGTTTTAAGTCTCATTATTTGCTTCCTTTAGGAAAATTTTGGTTGTTAGGTAAACTTTTGAACTTAGCCTTTATAGTTTTGTTTTATAGTTGAACCTTTAGATTTTAATGGGGTTTTTAAAAAAAAGTTACTATATCAAAATATTGAGTCACAAATGATTATTTTGAGCATACCGAGGAAAGATCATTACTCAAGCAGTTTTTTAAACCTCCTACAAAATGTTTTAAAACTAAAAAACAGCGAAAAATAGCACTAAAGATATTCTTGTAGCGCTGGAGCGAAAAATTACAAAGGGCGCGCTACAAGAATATCGCGTCCCTCAATTTTTCTGATTTTCAAGCCGAATTTTGGCACGGGTTCAATTCATAGGTGACTAATTTCATGATTGAAGGGTGTTGCTATGTGTTATGTTAGTAATTATCATGCAGGCTGGTCTGATTCGTGTTGAGAAGAGATCGTTGGTCATCATTAACTGAACACAGCTCAGCATGCCAAGAAGCGGCATAGATTTGGTTTAATGTGAGATGGGAGGTTACTTGCATGCACATTCGAAGATGGAAGACATAGTGGAGCAACCATAACCGCTGAAAAACTGGACATTGCCATTGTAGAACAGAGGAGAGGTTTTTTATGGCTTCACGGGAAATTAGGGCTTTTTGATTCTGCCACATGCAGTCAAATTGAACGTTGAAGGAAACTTATACATCTAAAGTGGACAATATGATAGTTCAGGACATGATTTTAAGCATCTGTAGCAGCATGTAAAAAGTAGGCATATAGCCCTCTTGGTGTTCAGCAAATGATAATGTCATCAGTTAGCTTTTCTACTCCTTACGCTATATGGGGTTCTCATGACAGAAAGAGGGCCAGTGCAATAGATTATGACAGTTGTCTTTGCATGGTTCATTGGATGAAAAAGAGAATTCATTGAAGGATACCTCCAATGCAGATTTCCAGATTGCCTTTGCCGAAGATATAGTGTTTATCCCTTCAATCAGTTGTAGAATACTTTCAAGAAACCTATGGGTTTACTATACAGCATACTAGCTTGCCGTGTCTTCAAGTTGGAAACCAGCAAAGGCCAAACTATTTGCCCATGGAGGTTTGCAAAATAGTTGAGGGTCAGCGCTACTCCAAACGATTGAATGAAAGGAAAATAACTGCATGGTTGAAAGTAACATGCCAGCATCCTAAAGACCGAGAAATGGACATTTTACAGACTGTTTATCACAATGCGTATCATGAGGATCCTTATGCAAAGGAATTTGGCATCAAAATTAGTGACAGACTTGCATCAGTTGAAGATCGAATTTTGCCATCACCTTGGCTTAAGTATCATGATACTGGAAGGGAGAAAAATTGCTTGTTGCAGGTTGGGCAATGGAATATGATGAATAAGAAAATGGTGAATAGAGGAACAGTAAACTCCTGGCCCTGTGTGAACTTTTCTCGGAGTGTCCAGGACAGTGTTGCTCGTAGTTTTTATCATGAGTTGGCACAGATGTGTCAGATCTCTAGCATAGTATTTAATCCAAAACCTGTCATTCATATCGATGGTGCACGGCCTGATCAAGTTGAGAGAGTACTGAAGACTGTGTATAAAGAAGTAATAAACAAACTTAAGGGAACAACCAGATGGAAGGAGTTGCAGATTAAGATTCTTCATTGCCCAAGAATTTAGGCAGAGTACTACCACATATAAAATTTAAATTTATACTCCGACAACATTAGGCATCAGAAGAGGTTGCTTAAGGTTTGAAAAACAATGGGTTCATGTACTACATAAATGATACATTAAATCATAAATGTGTTGTTCAGGATGAGCATAGCACTGATATCAGGAAAGATAAAAATGGTTGATTTGGACTCTGTTAATGTGAAAGTTAATAGAACTATGTAGAATTTCAAATTGCATAAAAGAAGGTGCTTGCTATTATGCCATATTTCATGGAGAGGAAGAAAAGAACAATGGATGATATTATGCCTTTAAACATAGGAAACTCTTTGAGTGAGCATTCTAGGAAACTTAATTCTCATGAACAGGAAATGGCTGAGCTTGTGTTCAAAACACAGTTATCTACAAGGACAGCACATAAGTTAAAGCAAGAGTGGTGCTCTGAGTTGGATAACTCTAGTAATTTTGATTCAACACTTGGTAATTGGGGAGATGAAGAGATCCCTTCTCAGGTGCCCAGGGAGAGCAAGTTATTGTCTCCTGCTAACACTCATAGATTTGAGATTTTACCAAATAGTGTCTTGGGAGAAGAATTTCAGTGTGTACATTGTGATGATGGAGAATCTCTGAGCTCTTCCCTTGAAACAGTTAGCGAAGACACTAACTATTCTTCAGTTTCTGAATTCAATGATGTCAGGTTACCACTGGAAGTAACTGCTATTAAACCTGCTGCTGAGCATGTGTTAGAAACCCCTGTAGATGAAGGGAACCTTTGTATCAGCAATGGAAGTGGTATACAAGAAATTGAAAACGACTGTGAGCATGATTCAATTAATGTTATTCATGGTACTGAGATTGCTGATAGCTTGCATTCTAATGCCACAGCTGTAAGAGAATTGAATGAGAAGACACAGAACTTTATAAGAGAAATTGTTGGACTTCCTTCCAAACTGATGAATTTTAATCAAAGGAACATCAATGCAATGGAGGCAATTCTTATCCCTATCGTTGAAAAGGCAGATGTACATGAGATTAGAGAGATGATTTGCAAACTTCCCTTGTAGAGAACTTAGCAAAGAAGCTGCAACATATATCATCTTACAATAATAGAATAAAATCTGAAGCTATATTTGTGCTTATGAAATTGGGTTCTGCCGGAGGTCAGCCATGTATCAGGAAAATACTCAAGTTCAATATTGTTCAGAACTTGATTTCTTTGATGTTTTTCAAGTCACCGGAATTGAAAATATATAGCTTACACAGCACTTCATCAGCTGATACTTGGAGAAAGAGAAAAATGCTTTTCAACAGGGTATTTGGCACAGAATTATGCTCTATTTTTTCCTGTTTTGAGTGATTGAATTCAAATGCATACCACAAGCTGATGGAGAGGAATGTTTGAAAACCAAAGGAGGTTTTTGTTCCTAAGATACCCATGTACAAAAACCTCTCTCAGTTTTGCAACAGAGGTCAAGTTTTGAAAGATACAATTTAATATTTGCAGCCTATGTTTCAGGGTTTTTAAATATTTAATATTTTCCTGTTTTAGTGTTCATTTTGCGGGGCAGATTCTGATCGATTGGAGATGAATTTTTTAAAACCAAGAGAGGTTTTTGTCCATCACGGATCCATATACAAAAAAATCTCTCATTTTTTACACAGGTGTCAGCAATTGAGATATATGGAAGCTTCTTTGACACCTATTTTCCAGAAATTCACCATATTTGCCAGGAATCTGATTTGCTATTTTTAGTCAATTAGTTGAGTTAGTTAGTTAATGTAACTGCTGGGTAGTTTCAATTTCGACCTAATGAAAGGGAAATAGAAACACTTCTTTTGTAATTATAAAAGAGGGATAGAGGGACTGAAGGAGGGTTCTGATTTTTGGGAGCATCAGGAGGTTTACAAGACTGTTTTGTCTGCAAACTTGTTCAGAGATAAGTATTGTAGCTCTTATAAGCATTTTCTGATAAAATAATTAAATATATGACTTTTTCCCCTTCAGTCTGTCTATGTTGGCTTTGTTAATGAGTTTGTTTTTCTTCTTAAATGATAAATTCATTGCTAGTTAATGTGTATTTTCTGGTAATGCTTATCCTTTATGTATAAACCTCAACCTAGTCTTTCTGTTGGATCTTATGTTATATGTTATGCATCTTTATCAGTTTATGTTTATGATTTAGTTGTTACTTTTCTTCTGAATGTATTCCCTGACTGTTCTTGAAGCTTACAACCATTTAAATCATACCAAAAACCCTAAACTTTGTTTTATTTATTGAGTTTTACTCTTGAGAATGTGTTGGCTTGTTCTCCTAGCCTTAGGAACAATTTCTGACACAAACATCTTTGGCGCCGCTGCCGGGGACGAAGCTGAAGCATATCTTCCCTGGGATACTTATCAGTTTTCCTGGTTTAAGAGGTGGACTTAAACCAGCATTTTTGAAGGCTATGTTTCACCAAAGTTTGACAGAGTGGCTGCTAGAAGAATTAGAAGGTTTCAGTCATCCCCAGTTTTATGCAGCCCTATTTAATTTGATCTAATGTCACCCCTTTCTCTTTCTAGGAGTAGAAACTAAATTTGTCTTGAAGAATTAATTGGCGACTCCACTATTTCAAGATGCACGGGCCAATGTCCATGGAAGCTATTGTGGCTCGAAGGTTTGCACCGTTAAATTTTTCTGATATTCCAGGTTTTCCAAATCCAGTACCTATTATGGATGTTTGGGGAGATTATCTTCCACGGTTTAGAGAAAACAAAGAGGATAATCCATCAGATCACCTTATCAAATTTCATCAATGTATGGTCCAGTTAAATATCCAGCATGAAGATGTGCTCATGAACATGTTCATGTATTCACTTGACCAAGATGCACGAGATTGGTATTTTTCTCTTCCCGCTGCTAGCATTTCTTCACTGAAAGAATTCCACACATGCTTTCGGAAACATTGTAAGTATCTGTACTCAGCTGAACTCTTTTTAAAAGATTGTTGTGAGCAGATTGAAAGTTCAATAGGTGAAAGTATTAGAGCAACAATAAATGTTGAGAGCAGTCCACTTCTTCCAGATTTGCAGACCAGGGAAAATTGCAATATCCATGCGGAACAAAATTTGCAGGGACTGCCTAATATTCAGTTTGAAAACCAGAAATATATTCTTTCTCCTTATGAATATTCTATTTCAAATTATGATGAGCAACGAGGTGGGGATTTTCCAAATCTGTTTCATGATGTTATTGTTGATCCTGTTATTCAAGAAGCTTCATCTCTGTCATCAGGATCTTATCTTGATTCTCCTATATTCGACCAAGATGGTGATGAAAAAGGAAATGATAAGGTTTGTGAAGACTCATTTTTTATTCAAATTTCATCTAGCTTTTCTTTTCAGCCGAGAGATGATCAAAAGAGTATTGATGCTTGTCATAAATCTGTTGAAAATCTTTCTAGTCTTGATATATCCCTCAAAGATATGATTATTGGAAAGGAAATTGCTTGTTGTGTCAAGCCAGCATATCATCTTGATGAAACCAGATTACAGGAATATCAGCAGGAAGCAGTTGATTCTTTTGTTTGGAGAAATGAAAGTTATGTTGTTAAGGAAGATCTTGATGATACAAATGGTTATAATGAGAATTATATATCTGTAGATGCATCAGATCTTATCTCTGTTGCACATACTTCCTTTGATGTGTATGACCAATCAGTTACAAAAGAGGATTGTTCCCAAATTTTTGAAGAGGTTTCTTATGACATTTTTTCTCCTGTGATTCGTGAGAAGGATTTGAAGATTGCCTGTCTTTCTTTACCAGATACAGAAGTTTTTTGTTCACCTATCTTTGATGAGTATGCTGCTGAAGAGAATATTCTACATTATGATCAAGAAATTACTGATTCACATCACGATAGCCATGAGGATGCTATTAACATTGTATCAAATTCATTTATTAAAGATGACTGTCATGATGATTAGATTGTTTCTTTCGAAATATTTAAAGATGATGATCAGATTACTCCTTCTGAAAACTTTGAACACATTGAGCATACTGGCATATTAGTAGAAGATAGTTTCAGATCTACAGAAGATGAGGAGGACAGCCTATCATTTTCAGATTTGCAGGGACTTTTTGATTTTCAGCTAGAGAACAAGGTTCATGATCAAGAATGTGTTGATGCAGCATATGTTATGGGCAGTCCACATTTTCCAGACTTGCATATTGATAGATCAGTAAATAACAGTTTCACATCTACAGAAGATGATGAGGGCAGCGTTCAGTTTTCAGATGTGCAGACACAGGGAAATAGCATCAAATCTGAAGAGGAGCAGAAAGTTTCAGATCAGAAATTCAATTTGTATTTTCCTTTAGCAGAGATCAAGCAGTCTACATTCGGTATTGAAGATTGTGAAGGAAAAGAAGAGCAACTGCAACACAATCAATTGGAACAACAGATCAAGGAGGTATTCTTTTATGATTTTGAAGACCCTGTTGCTGACTTTTTAGATTCTCTCAGCAGCATAGATGTTAAGATATTTCTGTCAGAAGGAAATTGTCTTTATCATTTACTCAATTTTTTTTTCTGTATGAGATGGCCTTCATTACTTTTCGAGTCAAGATTCAGCAGGGTGCCTGTAAATCAGTTTCTGACATGGCTTCATTGGAAGCATGCTTTTACTTGATCATTCTGCTCCTAATGGTTAGATGTAGGAGTAGACAGAGGAATAAGCTCTTCCTATGAGCAGTTAGATATTTTTCAGTTTTTTTCAGTTCATGAATAAGCAGAGCAGGCTACATGTAAGCTACATATGGGATACAGGTTTGCAGTGAGATGAGTACTGAAGGATTGATGACTCCATAGCCCAATGGAAGTTTACAGACAGGTATATAGAAGACAGAAGGCACTGGTATACAGGTTCTTGAAGCCTCACAGGGAGGACTTCATCCCACAGCTGGAGCCAGATGTTAAGTCAGTAAATTTTTCTTCAATTTTGGTTTGACTTCTTCAATTTTGGTTTGACTTCTCCAATTTTGGTTTGATTTTCATTTTATTTGAAGTAACTTTTTGTTTTAAGTCTCATTATTTGCTTCCTTTAGGAAAATTTTGGTTGTTAGGTAAACTTTTGAACTTAGCCTTTATAGTTTTGTTTTATAGTTGAACCTTTAGATTTTAATGGGGTTTTTAAAAAAAAGTCACTATATCAAAATATTGAGTCACAAATGATTATTTTGAGCATACCAAGGCAAGATCATTACTCAAGTAGTTTTTTAAACCTCCTACAAAAAGTTTTAAAGCTAAAAAACAGCGAAAAATAGCACTAAAGATATTCTTGTAGCGCTGGAGCGAAAAATTACAAAGGGCGCTCTACAAGAATATCGCATCCCTCAATTTTTCTGATTTTCAAGCCGAATTTTGGCACGGGTTCAATTCATAGGTGATTAATTTCATGATTGAAGGGTGTTGCTACGTGTTATGTTAGTAATTATCATGCAGGATGGTCTGATTCGTGTTGAGAAGAGATCGTTGGTCATCATTAACTGAACGCAGCTCAGCATGCCAAGAAGCAACGTAGATTTGGTTTAATGTGAGATGGGAGGTTACTTGCATGCACATTTGAACACGGAAGACATAATGGAGCAACCATAACCGCTGAAAAACCGGACATTGCCGTTGTAGAACAGAGGAGAGGTTTTTTATGGCTTCACGGGAAATTAGGGCTTTTTTATTCTGCCACATGCAATCAAATTAAACGTTGAAGGACACTTATACATCTAAAGTGGACAATATGACAGTTCAGGACATGATTTTAAGCATCTGCAGCAGCGTGTAAAAATTAGGCATATAGCCCTCTTGGTGTTCAACAAATGATAATGTCATCAGTTAGCTTTTCTACTCCTTACGATATATGGGGTTCTCATGACAGAAAGAGGGCCAATGCAATAGATTATGACAGTTGTCTTTGCATGGTTCATTGGATGAAAAAGAGAATTCATTGAAGGACACCTCCAATGCAGATTTCCAGATTGCCTTTGCCGAAGATATAGTGTTTATCCCTTCAATCAGTTGTAGAATACTTTCAGGAAACCTATGGGTTTACTATACAGCATACTAGCTTGCCGTGTCTTCAAGTTGGAAACCAGCAAAGGCCAAACTATTTGCCCATGGAGGTTTGCAAAATAGTTGAGGGTCAATGCTACTCCAAACGATTGAATGAAAGGCAAATAACTGCATGGTTGAAAGTAACATGCCAGCATCCTAAAGACCGAGAAATGGACATTTTACAGACTGTTTATCACAATGCGTATCATGAGCATCCTTATGCAAAGGAATTTGGCATCAAAATTAGTGACAGACTTGCATCAGTTGAAGCTCGAATTTTGCCATCACCTTGGCTTAAGTATCATGATACTGGAAGGGAGAAAACTTGCTTGCTGCAGGTTGGGCAATGGAATATGATGAATAAGAAAATGGTGAATAGAGGAACAGTAAACTCCTGGCCCTGTGTGAACTTTTCTCGGAGTGTCCAGGACAGTGTTGCTCGTAGTTTTTATCATGAGTTGGCACAGATGTGCCAGATCTCTGACATAGTATTTAATCCAGAACCTGTCATTCATATCGATGGAGCACGGCCTGATCAAGTTGAGAGAGTACTGAAGACTATGTATAAAGAAGTAATAAACAAACTTAAGGGAACAACCAGATGGAAGGAGTTGCAGATTAAGATTCTTCATTGCCCAAGAATTTAGGCAGAGTACTACCACATCTAAAATTTAAATTTATACTCCGACAACATTAGGCATCAGAAGAGGTTGCTTAAGGTTTGAAAAACAATGGGTTCATGTACTACAGAAATGATACATTAAATCATAAATGTGTTGTTCAGGATGAGCATAGCACTGATATCAGGAAAGATAAAAATGGTTGATTTGGACTCTGTTAATGTGAAAGTTACTAGAACTATGTAGAATTTGAAATTGCATAAAAGAAGGTGCTTGCTATTATGCCATATTTCATGGAGAGGAAGAAAAGAACAATGGATGATATTATGCCTTTAAACATAGGAAACTCTTTGAGTGAGCATTCTAGGAAACTTAATTCTCATGAACAGGAAATGGCTGAGCTTGTGTTCAAAACACAGTTATCTACAAGGACAGCACATAAGTTAAAGCAAGAGTGGTGCTCTGAGTTGGATAACTCTAGTAATTTTGATTCAACACTTGGTAATTGGGGAGATGAAGAGATCCCTTCTCAGGTGCCCAGGGAGAGCAGGTTATTGTCTCCTGCTAACACTCATAGATTTGAGATTTTACCAAATAGTGTCTTCGGAGAAGAATTTCAGTGTGTACATTGTGATGATGGAGAATCTCTGAGCTCTTCCCTTGAAACAGTTAGCGAAGACACTAACTATTCTTCAGTTTCTGAATTCAATGATGTCATGTTACCACTGGAAGTAACTGCTATTAAACCTGATGCTGAGCATGTGTTAGAAACCCCTGTAGATGAAGGGAACCTTTGTATCAACAGTGGAAGTGGTATACAAGAAATTGAAAACGACTGTGAGCATGATTCAATTAATGTTATTCATGGTACTGAGATTGCTGATAGCTTGCATTCTAATGCCACAGCTGTAAGAGAATTGAATGAGAAGACACAGAACTTTATAAGAGAAATTGTTGGACTTCCTTCCAAACTGATGAATTTTAATCAAAGGAACATCAATGCAATGGAGGCAATGCTTATCCCTATCGTTGAAAAGGCAGATGTACATGAGATTAGAGAGATGATTTGCAAACTGCCCTTGTAGAGAACTTAGCAAAGCAGCTGCAACATATATCATCTTACAATAATAGAATAAAATCTGAAGCTATATTTGTGCTTATGAAATTGGGTTCTTCCGGGGGTGAGCCATGTATCAGGAAAATACTCAAGTTCAATATTGTTCAGAACTTGATTTCTTTGATGTTTTGCAAGTCACCAGAATTGCAAAGATACAGCTTACACAGTACTTCATCAGCTGATACTTGGAGAAAGAGAAAAATTCTTTTCAACAGGGTATTTGGCACAGAATTCTGCTCTATTTTTTCCTGTTTTGAGTGATTGAAGTAAAATGCATACCACAAGATTATGGAGAGGAATTTTTGAAAACAAAAGGAGTTTTTTGTTCCTAATATACCCATGTACAAAAACCTCTCTCAGTTTTGCAACATCTGTCAAGGTTTGAAATATCCAATTTAATCCCTGCAGCCTATTTTTCAGGGTTTTTAAATATTTAATATTTTCCTGTTTTAGTGTTCATTTTGCGGGGCAGATTATGATCGATTGGAGATGAATTTTTTTTAAAAAAGAGAGTTTTGTGTCCATCACGGAACCATATACAAAAACCTCTCTCAATTTTTACACAGATGTCACCAATTGAGAGATATGGAAGCTTCTTTGACACCTATTTTCCAGAAATTCGCCATATTTGCCAGGAATCCGATTTGCTATTTTTAGTCAATTAGTTAAGTTAGTTAGTTAATGTAACTGCTGGGTAGTTTCAATTTCGACCTAATGAAAGGGAAATAGAACCACTTCTTTGTAATTATAAAATATGGATAGAGGGACTGAAGGAGGGTTCTGATTTTTGGGAGCATCAGGAGGTTTACAAGACTGTTTTGTCTGCAAACTTGTTCAGAGATAAGTACTGTAGCTATTATAAGCATTTGCTGATAAAATAATGAAATATATGAATTTTTCCCCTTCAGTCTGTCTATGTTGGCTTTGTTATTGAGTTTGTTTTGCCTCTTAAATGATAAATCCATTGCTAGTTAATGTGTATTTTCTGGTAATGCTTATCCTTTATGTATAAACCTCAACCTAGTCTTTCTGTTGGATCTTATGTTATATGTTATGCATCTTTATCAGTTTATGTTTATGATTTAGTTGTTACTTTTCTTCTGAATGTATTCCCTGACTGTTCTTGAAGCTTACAACCATTTAAATGATACCAAAAACCCTAAACTTTGTTTTATTTATTGAGTTTTACTCTTGAGATTGTGTTGGCTTGTTCACCTAGCCTTAGGAACAATTTCTGACACAAACAGTGACAACTGCATCAGTGATCATCATGAGACATATCAGGCTGAAATATTTAGGTTTGGAGATAGATAATCAGATCTCCATACCACGGGTTAGTTGGGCTAATCAAGAACAAAAATTCATCTAGAAATGAATTGTTGGGATCAAATTCCATGAGAGCACAAGGAAGATCACACATTAACTCCGCAAAGACTAAGTACTTCTTGGAATTAGCATTAGCAAACTCGAGATCAAATTCATGTAGGATAACAATCCAATGGGAATAATTTCCCCCTAGCATTTGACAATTCAAAATGTAATACATATGGTTTTGATCAATGAGGACAACGATAGTGATTAGTAAACTGTAGTGATGAAAACGTTGCGCAGTGATGACTATAGCCAAATATAGCTTCTACACATGTGATTAATGTGTTTAAAACTCAAGAAGACTCTTACTTAAATAGTAAATCACGTGTTCTAGGCCATTGAAATCTTCCTACACCAGGACCATACCGATGGTAGTAGTGGAGGAAGAAACATAAATCAAAACGTATTATGAATAATTTTGGGGGGTGTAACATCGGTGAATGTGTCAGAGTGTGTTTCAAATTATCAAAATCTCTTTGGGCTTGGTCATCCCAAAAAATTGGAGTGTCCTTTTTCAGGAGACACGTATAGCCATGCATTTTTTCTGCAGTGTTTTATTCAAAACAACGAAGAAAGTTTGCCTTCCCTTGCAAACTTTGGAGTTCAATAATATTAGTCAGGGTGGGTTAGGCCAATATAGTAGCTATATTCAAAGGATCTATTTGAATACCATCCTTGGAAACCATGAAGCCAAGAAGGAATCTAGTCTCAACACATAAAACACACTGGATTAAGTCGTATATGATAATTATGGCATCGAAGGAAAATGTCTCTAAGATGCCCTGGATGATCCTCTTTCTGTTGTGAATGAGCACGGAGATCATCCAAATATGGTTCCATGATGTGTTTAATATCATGAAAAGCATAGGACATGGCTCATTGGAATGTAGCTCCGGCATTTTTCAAACCAAAGGGAAACTTCCAATAAGCTAAGGTTCCCCACTGACAAATGAATTTCATCTTATGCTGGTCAATGGGTAAAGTTTTTATCTGATTATAGCCGAAAAATCCATTCATAAATTAGAAGATGTCACTCCCATCACAGTTATCAATGATTTGATCGATATGCAGAGCAAGAAAGTTGTCCTTGGGACAAGCCTTACTCAAATAACAAAAATCGATGCAAACCCTAATAGTGTCATGTTTCTTAGCTACATGATTGAATATTAGATACCCACTCAGTCAGTTGTACAGGATAAATGAAACCATCTTTTAGAAGTTTTTCTACCTCATATTTTATGGTTGAATCATTCCTTGGATGGACTTGACGAAGTTTTTGCCAGAATGGTTTCCTTGTGGGATAAGTCTTAATCTCATGTACAATGATGGACGGGTCAATCCCATGCATTTATGCAAAAACATCTCAAAATTATTTAAACAAATATCTATATTTTTCAGTTTATTTAGGTAAATAGTTCTGGCCAACATGAACATGTTCAATAGTTCCAGGCTTCACTAAAATGTCGATGGGAGTCGTCTAAGTGATGTTACACAGGCTTTCATCGAAATCAGTGTCTTGTAACAACATGAGAGTTTGAGGATTTTCAACAATATCAAAACTAATGAGAGGGACAAAATCGAAGTCTATCGAATTAGCATTGGGAAGGAGAGAGGATCTATGGTGATGATCTTCCCATATAGGTTCATCCATGCTCATGATCTCCATAATAGACTTGTCCGACAGAAAAGTCTATGAGAGATAGTCTAGAGTGGGGAGAAAGGGTTCTAGCCAATAGGGTAGGTGGTAAGGATATGATGCTACTAGATTAATATTGTTACGGAGAGAAATTCCTATGGCTTGGGGTACCACAACAGACAGCTTAACTCCAGAAATAAATCCTTTCTTATATTCAAGAGAAACCAAACAACTAACACTAAAGGATCTCGATTCATACCTTATTCCGGATGGTTGGTGTAGATCCCCATTGAGCTTTCCAACTTTAGCTTGAATTGATGAATTGCTTCCTCAACATTCAATAAACAATACAAGCATACTATATATAATTGTGTTAGCTCTACTCTAGCATATATAATCAATAACATATAAGCATTTGAAATCATGCATGGATAAAATATTCATTCAAACACACATTATTGGACAGGAAAAGATATTTCTATTGATATAAAATCAGAGATTATAATGAATACAACCTCTATCGGCACATCTGCGAATCGAAGAATCTGAGTCCCCCACTTGGGCCTCCACCACTTCAATCCTCCATCTCTCGATAGCAAGCTCACAAGCAAAAGGTAAGCTTGGGAAGAACACAAAAGTGCTCCAAGGGACAAAGGGGATGCAGACTCAAGCACAAGTTCCGGAAACAATGGACTATAGTTCTCTTGCTCTTAATTTCTCATATGCCTTCAATGTATCCAAAGGGTTCCTTATATAGCTCATCAATGGGGTAATGAAAGGTCGAATTCGAGTGATCTCAAGGCATATGGAATGCCAGGAGACAAGTGAGTCGGATCCACATCAAGGAAAACTCCAAAAGAATTTGGATTTTTTCACACATCCCGATGTATGCGGTTTTAGAGGTCAAACCCGTGTATATACGCGATAAAGGGTTTAAAAGTCATGTATGGCAATTTAAGCATGTTTTTAGGGATGGTCTAGGAAACATCAAAGGAAGAAAACTGGTCCATGGGGTCTAAGGAGTCTGCATAGGGATAGGGAAGGCCATAAAAGTGTGATTCACCATGTGTAGTAAACTCAGCTATAACAAATGCCCCCTAATGTGTGAGGTCAGGGGGGTCATACGATGGCCGAAATACATTATAATTCCATCCCAGAAATGAAGTGATGAAGAACCCAGTGGAAGAACCAGCCACCCAATCAGCACTATACAATGATACAACTCTGCATATAACTGCGAATACATATAGTAGTCCCAGATACATAAGAGTACAATGGCCATGAATAGGCATGATACAATATGACATATGTGGTCATCGCCACGTACAATATACATAGATCAGAATCTCCATGATGAAGATATCCATGAAGACTGAATATATACAATGGATCAAGGTCTCCATAATGGATAGAAATATCTGACATCAAGTCACGAGAGCTGAAATCTCATGAACACTGGCACGATTAAGGAGGTAGCATATATGAGATGCCACCAATCTGGAAGGTCTTCTACACAAATCACTACAAGTACATGTCCTACTATGTGAATAGAGGTGTCAAGGTCGAACATAGTATTCCATCATCTGATTACTGGCCATTGATGTATATCATTAACAGATGCAAGATCACCCACCAATAATGAAAATGGGAATCAAGGTACTAGAGTGCAAACTAACAAGTGTGAATAAATGTGTTGAGGTCAAACACTTGAGAGAATCCATCGATCAAGAGACATTGATGTATTCCCAAAGAACTGTCGATGGTGAGAGAACCTGCCACTGATGACTGCAAGTCTCAAGGCACTCAAATATGACTCTAGATTCCTATCCCAGAATAAATGATCTAAAGTTGATGGGATGAAATCCGCTGGAAGGAGGGCATTAAGGCATCCCCCATCATCCAACATGACGTACTCAGCAAAGCTATATAATGTGGAAGGACTCGATCATAGAGTGCATGAACCAATAACTATACTGGGAATGGCCATCATGTAAAGTCAAGATAACTGAGGAATGGCCGACTCAAGTTTCAACTTCCTTTGAACAAGAGCATAATGGAAAATGGTGACTGAATGTAGGTAGCATAGACTCAATATGCAAAACCGGGACATCTCTACAACACAGGAGGCATCGACAGAGGCTCCATAGGGACTGGAAGCTTAACTAGTCAATGGAGATAAACTCAGATAAACAAGTATAGCTCCTAAATTCAAACTATTAACCCAACCAATGGATGTGAAGACGACATGACTCGACTGCTACCAAAGATAACATCTTTCCTTGTCCGACTTTTTGGTTTTTTAATTTTTTGTTTTGGACTTTTTCAAATATTTGAAAAGCTTGAAAAAGAATAAAACTGCTTTAAAGTTATAGACTAGGAGGAGACGAATGTCAAAATGGGAAAACAAACTAGTTCCAAGCAGTGGAACATACCTATGCTCAATGTAAGGATACATGTGTAGGATAGCGACACTCTGGGGAAAGTCCCCTCCCGGTAAAATAGGGAATCAAGTTGCAAAGGATATATAAAATGGCTCTGCATGGCTAGACATGATACAAGCTTGGGCTATATGGCTGATACTCAAAGTCAGGGAAGCCGGTATAAGGCTCAATGAGGTAGGAAAAGCTCATGATAATGTAATTAAACCTTGACATAGGGGAGTCTGGGGGAAATAGGCTAGCAAAAGATCAAGAGGAGTATGAGTCTCTTGTGAAATGTCATGGCAATACTATACAACAGAATCCCACACCCTAAAGGACAAAATTGTCGGCATGGGCACCAAATGCAAATAAGGAGCTAACTAGGGTACCCATGTAAGGTCAAGATCTACCATTCAAATCATGCCACTTCTAAAACAGCAAGAAGGTTCCGTGACAAGATAGAATGGGTTCACACCTACGGTTATGATGAAATGGTCATAAGGTCATGCAAAATGCAAACGGTGGTGAAACCTAACCTATATGCCAGTTTAGACATGATACCTGAAATCGGCACGAAAGGGTCAAAACAATGGTCGAAACGGCGCTCAAAACAGTCTCCTACATTATATATTGGTCAAAAAACGGTCCAAAAGGATTAGAAATGGTCCAAACTATAGAAAAGGGGGTAAGAATTTTCAAAAATTTGAAAATTTTCTATAAATAATAAAAAATTCAAAACATTATATAACATTTGAAATTTTTACCCAATTGAGATCAGAACTTCAACAGCAAATTCCGGGAGATCCAGCCAGCGAAATCCACTACCGTTTTTTCCAGGTAATTACCCATGCCTTGCTCTTTCATTTTCACGCAAATTTTATAATTTTCCATGGTCAAATCAGGATTCTAGGCCATTCTAAAGTGCACACTATGGCCCACACAGAAATTGAGGGTTTTTCTGCGTATAGGGCTGGATATACGTGAAAATGCCCTCAAAGTCGTGTACATATGCGGTTGTTTAGCAAACAGTCGCATATGAGGCCGCGTTCAAGTTTTTTTAAGTGTTTTAATCACTCAAACTTGAATTTAATGTGCAGGATGACTCTAGAATGGAGAGAATGTGAACACGGGGATGTAGAAGAAGCAGTTTGTGATGATCTAATGGCACAACAGGCTCTTCATGCATGTGGGCTCTACAAGTTTTGGTGTCTTGGTGGCTTAAGGGCCAAACCAAGACTGCTGCAAATGCTAGTAGAATGCAGGGATCCAAACTTAGAGCCTTTCCAGATTGATGGGATGTCCCTCACCATAGAAGTGGAGGACATATACTTTATTACTGGACTTTCCCAACGGGGGAAAGTGGTGAAATTACGGTCTTGCAGTCCCAGAGGTGGCCTCACCATCGATGAGTACATAGCCATGTATTTTCATCCGAACATGGAGAAGGTCGAGAGTAAGATCCAAACTAACTCCATACAAATTCTAGGCCTAAATCCCATACTACTGACACTAGGCAGGATAGCAAGGCTAGCTTCACTCCACCAGGCCTCGCAACCTATGATGTTCTATGCAGTGGAGTGCATGAGACCCACTGTGTACGATTGGATCACTACACTACTGGGCAACATGAAATAGCAGCTCAGTGAGTGCAAGACGGGCAAAGTACAAAACTTCAGTTTCAGTAGCATACTGAGCACATTTTTCTTCAAGTGTGTTCCGGGATTGATCCCTAGAGTGGATGTTCCTCTTCACAGGGTTTGAGATCCGGCCCAATGACATTGGGCAGATGCGATGCATAGACTAGGTGGAGGTAGGGTGTCCAACCCCTATCCAACTGATTTATTTCAATGGTGGCGATGGCAGATAGTTGCCATCGATGATTACCCCTATACGAGGATAGATTTTTGGGGAGACCCCGACATGCCATTACCACCAGGATCGACATACGGTGACATTGGTAACGCATCCCAACCCTCTTTTTAATATTTTTTGAGTTATTTAATTTTTTGTCTTTTTTGATATATGGAATCAAAAAGACATGTTTTTGTGTGACAAAACATAGTGACATCCTATCATGTGTATGCAGATGTAGGACCACGGTGGCCTGAAGGCTTCCCTTGTCATAGACGAAGGGGAAGAGGAGATGACATTACGAGTGTGGATGTGGAGCGAATGATCCAAAGAATTCATACCAACTTCGTGAGGTTGACACACAAGGTACCCATGGCGCAGCTTGAGGACCTGCCTGAGGCCATCCAGTGTAAAGTGGTGGGTGTGCCACAAGAATGGGTGTAGTTATTTAGATGGCAGATGGCTAGCTAGATCCATGGTGACATTCCATGGTCAGAACCCCCCTCCTCCTCCCCAGGCTTAGATACCTAGGAGTGATACATTTTGTACTACCGTGTATTTATATTTTGGTGGCTCGAGAGCCCCATTTTTGTATTGTGACAATATGTATTATCACATTTTGGATGTTTTAATGAAAAAAATTTATGATGATCGGTTTATTTATTTACATGTGTAAAAATTTATGTTTGTGATGAGCTTACTATCTATGAAACAAATGCCAATCTAACATGTAGTTAGCATATGAGTCAGCAACTTTATTATTAATTCTTGGAACATGTATGTATGTTATGTTTTCAAATTGTCGTTCTAACAATCTCACACGTAAGAATATCCGTAATAATGTTGAATCTCTAACATGATACAAGCCATTAAGTTGTGACACTACTAACTCCGAATCAAGATGTACCTCAAGAGAGAGAACACCATGTGAAATGACATCTCGTAGAAGCTCGATAATGACACTATATTCAGCAACATTGTTTGAAGAGAGCTATAAACATATGCCTCCTGAAGACAATAACTGACCCATAGGAGTATAAATCACCTACGTAGCAGAGGCTGAGTGTTGAGTGTGATGGCTTGCACCATCCGCAAATCCTATATAGATGGAAGACTCCATTGACATCTGCCATAAAAACGAAAGCTAATCAACAAACCTGATCACCATAAGAAAGACCAAACTATGCAAAATGTTGTACAATAATATACAATAGCTATCCCTAGCTGAAAATCATGCATAGTACTTTTTAAGATAGAGCCCATTTCTAGGCTCCACCAAGGCCATCCCCTCGTAATCTACTAGCTCATAAGCTCCCTTCTCTAGCACAAATTTAACCATGTAAGGACCATGCCACATGGGGTTGAATTTGCCTGCCCCCAAGGGTTCTTTAGCTTGATCCCACAAAAGGACCAAATCTCCTTCACTAAACCTCCTTAGACAGATAGATTTATTGTAATGGACCTTAACGTGATGCTTATTCACTTCTAAAGCCACTAAAGCATCTCGATGTTGCTCATCAAGCTGCTCTAAATGGACCAAATATTCCTCCAATGGAAAAGTGTCTGGTAAGAGATTTATGGCTAGCTTCAAAGAAGGGATCTCACACTCAACTGGCAATACAGACTCCACTCCATGTATAGGCTGATATGGAGAAAAACTGGTGGTAGTATTAACCATGGTCCTATAAGCCCACAAAGCAGGACATAACATAATATGCCAATTGGTCTTGCTTTATGCGACGGTTTGTTGGAGAATAGAATTGAGTGATTTTTTCACTGCTTCAACTTGTCCATTTGCTTGAGGGTAATGAGAAGAAGAATGCTCCTACTCATACCCTAACTTCGAGGCCAAATCTTCCATCATACGATTCTGAAAGTGCCTACCATGGTCAGCGACAAGATCTTTCGGAATACCAAACCGAGTAATAATCTGGTTGAATACGAAGTGTGCGGCTGTCTTATCGTCGGATTTAACTATAGGAATAGCCTCAACCCATTTCGTGAAGTAGTCAACAACCACGATAATATGATGATGCCTCCCAGCTGAAGCTGGGTTGCTATCCATGAAATCAAGCCCCCACTTATTGAAGGGACTGGCGGTGATAATGGGATGTAACGGGGTAGGACGCGAGCACATATTACGTGCAAACACTTGGAAAGGGTGGCAATTCTTGACCGCATTAACATGATCTTTAAATATCGACGGCCATAAATAACCTGCTCTCAAGATTTTTTGGGCTGTATAAATCCCAGATAATTGACCACCACACGCCCCTCTGTGGCAATCATTCAGCACAAGCTCAGCCTCCTCATGAGTTAAACAACGACGTAAAATGGAATCTATCCCACGGTGGTACAATGTGTTATCCACTATGAGGTAATTCTTAGAAACGTGATGTAATCGTCGTCATTCATCCTGTGAACGGTGAGTAGGTACCTTCAAATTTTGTAAATATATGATAATGTCCCCATAACATGGATCCAAAGTTGAGATCAAGAATATGTGCTCATCGACAAACATATCTTCACAAGTTACCTCCTCCTCGTCTCTCGGGAAATCAGATATAAGCTCTGCAAAAATCAACGATTTTTTCAATTTTACCGAGACAAACTTGAGATCGAATTCTTGCAGGATGAAAATCCACTTATTATACTTTCCCCCTGTCATCCTTCTAGTGAGGATGAACTACAACAGATTGACATGGGCAACCACCAAGGTCTAGCGAAGGAGAATATAGTGTCTCGATCTTTGAACCGCATGAACAGTAGCTAGGGAAAGCTTATCCACATGGGAATAACAAATCTCTGCATCTATAAGTTTCCAGCTCAGATAATATATGACATGCTCTTGGAGCTCCTCATCCTCTGGAACCAAAACCATACCAATCATCTCCATAGACGCGGCCACATAAAGTAGAAAGTCATGGCTATAGTTGGGTGGACTAATCACCGAGGCTGATGCTAGGGCTTGATTAAGTGCATCAAAGGACTCCTGGGTTCGCTCATCCCAGCAAAAGGTAGTGTCCTTCTTCAAAAGATGCATAAATCCTCTAGTCAAATTGGCAAATTCACGATGAATCTCCATAAGAAGTTTTCCATGCCTTGCAAACATTGAAGATGTCTAATGTTTTTCGAGGGAGACAATTGAAGTATTGCCTCAACCTTTAAAGGGTCGACTCTTATACCTTCCTTAGAGACAATGAACCCTAATAAGTGACCAGACTTCACACAAAAGATGCACTTGTGAGGATTTAACCTTACCAAAAAATGGTGGCACCTTTCTAACACTAATCTCAAATGGTAAGAATGACGCATTCTAATGCGAGAATGAGTAGCAAGGTCATCCAAAAAGACTTCAATAATCAATCTGAGATCATGGAACATCAAGGTCATAGCCCACTGAAAAGTGGCTCTGGAATTTTTAAGGCTGAAGGGAATCTTTCGATATGCAAAGGTACCCCAAGGACAAATGAAAGAAGTCTTATGTTGGTCCTCGGGTTTAATCTGTATCTGATTGTATCCACAAAAGCTGTCCATAAAAGAAAATACCTCGCTTCCTGCACACTCATCCAAAGTCTAATCGATAAATGGTGTGGGAAAATTATCTTTAGGACAGGCACGATTCAAGTCACAGAAATCAGTGCATATGCGGATCGTTCCTTGAGTCTTATCAACCGAAACGGGGTTTGAATCCCACTCTATCAAGGGAACAGGATAGATAAAACTGGCATTCAACATTTTTTCTATCTTAGCCTTAATCGCGGGTGCTTTCCTAGGATTCACCGCACGCAAGCATTGTCGAACAGGCTTAGCATTAGGATAAGTTTTAATCTCATGTTCAACAATGTGAGGGTCGATACCTAGCATTTCCTCGTATGACCAAGAAAATACATCATGAAATTCTTTGAATAGCTTGGTATACTCTTGAATCTCAGCATGGGAACATTCTACCCCAATATAGACATTCTCAACCTTGCCAGGATCACGAGAGATGTTGATAGGAATGGTAGGAGATATATTTGCCATATTTCCATCAACCGTCAAACTAGGAGAGCTTAACGGAACCATGGAACTACCAATTCTCTCACTGAGAATATCCCTATAGTCTTCACACTCCAAACGGTCAAGCTCGGGAAGAAAATAAGATCTATGATGCAACTCTTCCCAAGGTGGCTCAACCCCAAACATAGCCTCAATAATAGCCTAATCTAAATGAAAACACTATCAAGGCAGTCATGTGTGTGAGAAGACTACACTGCCCATGCAGGCAATACATAAGGGGTCCTCCTCCTCTGTCCGCGAAGAGGAATAACTAGGCTCTGCAACAGACCCAAGATTAGCTTGATATGCTATCATAGTTGCAGGAAATGGCATGTCCGTTTCGATGAGCTCACATGAAGGATTCTATGTAGGAAGAATCCAAGGATCCTCCATATGGTTTGTGCGAAAAGACATCGATCTTACAGACAAGGAAGCCTCACCGGAACTAGATCCTATCATAAGGATGGGTGCAGAACAACTAAAGCTTCCCATGAGGGATGGATACATGCCAACACCCACACTCCCAGTTGAAGCTCCTAAAGATGCAGTAATAGGTGGATTCTTGAATGATGTTTGATCAATCGTAACTATCTTCCCATTAAACGGAAATAAGACCACTCGAAATAGAGAAGAAGCTACGGCTTGCATACTATACATCCAATTCTTTCCCAGCAACAAATTGTAGTTAAGGGACACATCAACCACCTTGACCTCTATCACAACAGTCTTCCCTCCCAAACGGACTTTAAGAGAAGGAAGAATGTTGTGCGGTTGAAATGATCTACCATCAAAAGCAGTCAACATGGTAGTGGATTTAGACAACTTGGGGGAACCCAAACCCTTCCAACACGCCAAAGACATTACAGAAGTAGTAGCGCCTTCGTCAATCATAGTACGTTTGACGGTCATGTTAAGACATTCTACGTGAATCAAGAGACACATAGTAAGGCAAGCAAGGCTGAAGTCTTGCAGTTTCAAATTTGATGATAGAGGAATAATTATCATCATGAACACCAAGAGAAGAAAGAAAAGCTTTCCTTTGAGAAGGACAACTTTGAAGTACTTCGAGTGCAGACATCGCACAAGGAGTGTGGCCCAAATCCTAGACAACATAATAGTTTTGGGTGGATCGGGCATTAGGATTGTGCCCCAAACACTCAAGGACTCCCTTAGGAATGAGAGGAGCAACTTCATGTTTATCCACAGGTTTTTCAATACGTAAAGGGCTTTTGGGTGGAGTAGATTCCTTTCCAAGGTCTGGTTGTGACGAACCATAGTCCTTCGCACGAGTCACAACCTTAGCAGCATGCATTATATTGATGCAACCATGACCACTGCAAGCCTCTGACGGATCTTGATCCTCACCATACTGATCATGGGTCCTCGATTTCATGTTTTGATTATGAGGTAAAGGGTTGGTTAGCACAGTTGGGCCCTGTGCTATGAATCTTGAGGCTTCTTCTATCCAAGGGCACAAGTGACTGAGGTGATCATCCTTACATAACTTGCAAGGAAACTTAACCTTACATTTAGGTTGCTTGTCCCCCCCAGCATTTTAGGCATTCTTGTCATTAGAGTTGGCATTTTCATTCCTATTCCCACCCTTATGATTATTCTTACCCTTCTTTTTATTCCTTTCGGGTTGCTGGTTACCCTTTTGGTCCGACGATTGTACCGCAAGCACACTCACCATTTGGGTGGGTTGAGACGAAGCCAAGGCTTGTCCCGAGGCATATTGGTTGATAGATAATTGACTGACCTTTTTCACAACTGAATCCACAAGTTTGGTACTCGTATAACCAACAATGCCATTGACATGTGGTCCAGGTTTGACCTTAGGGTCGAAACTATAATGCGACACATTAGGAATGATCTCATATAACAAACCAGATTGAGCATAAATCAAGTCCAATTCCTGTGCTCTAAAAATGGCTTGTTCCTCATTCTGAACTCTAGATGTAGAAACATCCTTCGCTATTTAAGGTAGTAACGATTTAAGGAACCACTCAAGGAGAAAATCCGGTGATATGAAGGCTTTAATCAATCTCTTCTGTCTACACCACTCTTGGATATGGTCCGAGATATCCATGGCTTTATCTTGTCGGAATGTCGACAAGAGTTTAGTACCAATGTCGTAACGCACTGGTAGCTGCAAGTGGTTGAGCAAAGTCATAGCTAGGTCATCGAACAAAGCGAATACCCCCCTAGGTAGCTCTATGTACCATTTCGCGACTATCCCGGTGAGGGTGCATTGAAATAGCCTTAAACGGATCGAATCTTCATGTAAGGAATTAGAAGAGCACCATAGGTGAAATGTAGTAACATGTTCACTTGGATCTTCTCCTAGTTTTCCCTCGAACTTGGGAATGTTCGAAGGAAGCTTATTAGGGATAGCTGGCCAAGCCAGGTCATAAGATACCGGATCGTTCATTAGTCTCGACAAGTCAGGCAAGTTTAACGTTGCGAGGAAAGCGAGCCTAGGTTGAGCAAGTCTAAGAGGCACTCCCTGATAATTTTTATTCACATAGGACTGATGACCATAACCACCATGGCCATGGCCATTGTAGCCTCCTCCCATTTGACCCATATAGGGCGGCATGGGAGCACCATAATGTTGTGTACCTTGACTATGTGGAGCTACAAAGCCATAATTTGGAGAGTAAGCGGGTTGTTGATACCTGTACCCATAAGGTGAATAAGTATGTGCATACTGTAGTCTATAATAAGTTCCATAAGACATCCCATGAGATGTCCCATGAGACACTTCGTAAGTAGGAATATACACTCCGGAAGTAATAACATGACCTCCAGAAGTAGGGATACGACCTCCCGACACAACAGGAGGTACTTGAGTGTGAGACACAACTAAGCGAGTAGCAGCAGTACAGACATGACTCATAGCAATGTTTCAGCCCGAAGGACCACGTGAATGAGGGGTAGGAAAAGCATTTGAAGAATAAGGAATAGAGGACGAAGGGACATGTGAAATTATGTACGTGGTATTCCCAACAGTCACTCGTGTTGGTTCTGGTATCCGAATAGGATTACTAACACCAGGTCTAGGACAAACATGAGATGTGGTCTCCACCATCGGGATGGAGGGTGTAATATGACTCGTGCTTCCAAATATCTCTGCATGGAAAGAAATGGGAATGCCCCCAGGCATAGTGTTAGGATCAAATTCTGTTTCGGCTAAAAATGTCGTATCGTGCATAGGGTTACCAAACATGCCATAACTAACATAACTAGTGCTTGCAGGTTCATGGTGAGTCTTGTCACCTGGCATCCCATACTAGTGACCTATGAATGAGGGATCATAGCTAGAGTGAGTATGCCTTTCATGTGAAGGATCAAACTCAGAATGTGCAACCGCACCAGGTGAAGGATCAAATGTAGGAGTAAACTCTCCATCATCCATGCAAAGTGGAGAAGACATCTCAAGAATACCATCTTCATGATCTCCCATCGTGTGTGAATCAATGTGGGTATGAGTCCACCTGGACCGTCTACTTCTCTCTCCCAAAGGAGGAGGAGATGTAGAAGGAAAAAGTCCTACTAAACGACAAGAACGACGAGGAGCCGCACCCATATCCACAACGACTCAAAAATGAAAAAGACTCTCTAAATTACGCAAACCCTAGCAAGCTAACATGCACAGAGCATACACTAATAAAATCTAAATCCAACCACAAGCAAACAAGGGCAGGATATGTGAGCTCCCGAATGAAGCAGGTACGTCTCGCCTAGGAGAGGCTTGAGACTCCCATACACAACAAGCAAAGGTTCGTAACCAATTATTGTGGCCCTCAGCTTCAATGTGTAAAGTGACTATGCTGTCCGACCCCAACCTAGCCGAGACACCCATAGAATAACCCCTGCAAAGTACCCCCTCGATAACCTAGGTAGGGCAACTAAGGTCACCCCAATATAATCAATGCTCAGGCAGACAGTCGCAGACGGGATTGACCGTATGGGCAGGGTTGCAAGGCCCAAAACTCTCAAAAGATCCCCTAGATATGAATACAATCCTAGAAATATCTTTGGTGCTACTCAGTTATGACTAGGGGTCATCCCAATCAATAACCACTCACACTGCCTCGTGCTTAACTCCCTCTTGAGAGGAGGATCCTGAGAAACACTAATTATACCAAGTAATTTCACACTCTCACCTGGACAGTCACATGCATGTTGTTGTTTAGTGGTCTTGGAGAATTTACTCACAATGAACTATTCCAAGACCCTAAAACCTAATCTTGTTGGTGTACCCTATCAATGAAAATAGTGTAATCCATTTTAATTAAGCGTTGATTTTATTTGGAATTATTACTCAAAAGAGGTAGATGGTCATGCAACCAATGGTGTTATGACACAACATGAAGTAAAATGCACACCTAACAATCAATGCAAATGCATTGTGTCGAATGAAAAACAGGGCATGCTACTATGTGAAATGCAAAATTTTTCTTCAAATGACAAATGCAATCATTCCTATATGAAGTCCTGACTAATACTCTAAGGAAATCTAGTGCAAGTACCATGCGAAATGCAAAGTGCAATGCATAATGATGCAAAAAAGCAAATATTTTGGATTTTTTGAATAAAAATGAGATACTAAAGCAAAAGAATGATTCTACTACCCCCAGAGTCAGCAAGCACCATCAAAAAACACTCACACAAAGTACTAAGGTAAAAGAAATCTAATGCACTAATCCCAAAACAAAAAATCAAAAATGCAATGACAAGAACCTTCTTAAAAAAAATTTACCCTAAAAAAAAGTGTCTCTGGTCAGAAACAGAGGTGTATACAGACTCTAGTAGTATCAAATGAGACTCAGCAATCATCAAAATTCACCCAGCAACAATCAATATTCCTCTTGAAGGAAAAACTAAGGGCATATGTGACTGTTTGCAGTAAACCCACGTATGTACGTGGATATAGCAGTCAAAGCCGCGTGTATACGTGACTGTGAGTAAAAAACTCACGTATAGGAAGAGAAAGGTATAAAAATAAAGGCAAACAGATGAACTGAGACAAAATTCACACCAATTTAGACACTACCAGGCAAACATGCCCCCATACCCGACACAAAATTAGAGAAATAAGAGCAATTCAAGAACATTGAATGCTGATAAAAACCCCCTAAGGAAAACTACTAGGAAATCCCCAGCGGAGTCGCCAATTCTATTACGAAGATAAATTCCTATGGCTTGGGGTACCACAATAGACAGCTTAACTCCAGAAATCAATCCTTTCCTATATGCAAGAGAAACCAAACAACTAACACAAAAGGATCTCAATTCGTAGCTTATTCCAGACAATTGGTGTAGATCCCCATTGAGATTTCCAACTTCAGCTTGAATTGATGAATTGCTTCCTCAACATTCAATAAACAAGACAAGCATACTATATATAATTGTGTTAGCTCTACTCTAGCATTTATAATCAATAACATATAAGCATTTGAAATCATCCATGGATAAAATATTCATTCAGACACACATTATTGG
>LPNX010312008.1:0-37296 GCA_001517045.1 Pseudotsuga menziesii | reverse complement strand
TAGAGGAAATTTCAACTCAAAATGGGCCTTTTAACTTTTATTCAAATTCCATGTCATCATGTGTTAGCCAATGAAATTGCTTTAAATTTGAAATACTGTATCGGTCTTAAACACTTTTTTAATATAAATTTGGGGATAGGTATCATAAAAAAAACTACTTTTTTTGTTTGTATTTTTGACATATCTCCCCGTGTTTTTACTCAAATTTCGATCGGGAGAGCTTGTTGGATGCAGAACTGCATCCAACAAGTACCCACTAGGCATACTTTTGACGGACCTCNTTCCTCCAAAATTAATAAATATTATTTTATTATTTTAACTATTATTTTATTAATTCATTTTAGGAGGCCCATTTTGAGTTGAAATTTCCTCTAATGTTTCTATTGATATAAAATCAAAGATTACAATGAATACAACCTCTGTCAACATGTCTATGAATTGGAGAAAACGAATCCCCCACTTGGGGCTCCACCACTTCAATCCTCCATCTCTCGATAGCAAGCTCACAAGCAAAAGGTAAGCTTGGGAAGAACATAAAAGTGCTCCAAGGGACAAAAGGGATGCAAAATCAAGCACAAGTTCCGTCAACAATGGACTATAGTTCTCTTTCTCTTAATTTCTCATATGCCTTCAATGTATCCAAAGGGTTCCTTATATAGCTCATCAATGGGGTAATGAAAGGTTGAATCCGAGCGATCTCAAGGCATATGGAAGGCCAGGAGAGAAGTGAGTCAGATCCACATCAAGGAAAACTCCAAAAGAATTTGGATTTTTGCACACATCCTGATGTACACGGTTTTAGAGGTCAAACCCGTGTATATACACGATAAAGGGTTTAAAAGTCCCGTATGGCAATTTAAGCATGTTTTTAGGGATGGTTTAGGAAACATCAAAGGAACAAAAATGGTCCATGGGGTCTAAGGAGTATGCATAGGGACAGGGAAGGCCATAAAAGTGTGATTCACCATGTGTGGTAAACTCAGCTATAACAAATATCATCATAGTAGACATCGAAAACAGATTGCATGGCATCGTAGAGTGCTTCATGAGGACCTAGAGAAGATGTCTCAACAACTTCTTTACCTTTAGGAATGTGGTGAGTCGTTGATATCATGTTCATAGTTGCTACTTCCATACTGGGAGGAGTCAAGGGAAACATACCCATAAGAGTAGAATCCTTTAGCATCCCAACCCCAATAGATTGATAAGGTGGAGGGGATTTCCCTAGCATTGGAATGTTATTCGTAGTAGCGGCAGTAACATTAGGTGAACAACAACTGAACTGATATAAAGTCACAATATTCCCTAAGTGAGGGAATTGGAGAGTATGAAAAATCGTCTAAGCGACAGTCGTCATAGCATAAAACCAGTTTCTCCCCAATAGCATATTGTAATCTAATGGAGCATCGACCACTTCCACTTGAATGGAAACAGTATTCCCCCTAAGCTCGACCAATAGCGTTAGTAACCGAATGTGAGGTTGGAAACCTCACTTGTTGAAATCCTTCAAAGTCGTAGGTGACTTAGTAAGTTTGGGAGAACCTATGGCTCTCTAGCAAGAGAAAGACAAAACTGACGTGGAAGCTCCTTTATCCAATTCAGTACGACGGACCTTCCTCTTGAATACCCTAGTCATGATTTGAAACGCGAGCTAGTGGGATAACCTTGAATTATAATTTTCCACATTAAAATGAATAGTATAAGTATTGTCTGGGTCTAAGGCCCATAAATCCATCAACAGATTTTTACGTTGCGTAGGGAAACTTTAGAATAACTCCATTGTAGACATAACACAAGGTGCTTGAGCCAAATCTTAACCAATGTTGTATAATTGAGCGGCTCGAGCATTTGGATTAAATACATATTTATGGATGTTACTCTTGGGTGGGCGCAAAATCAAGTCAAGGTTAGGTTTCTCAATCATAAGAGGGACATTAGATGGAGGTGGAGCTTAAGAATTTGTAGGTGTTTTCTCAGAAGAATTCCCTTCGTCTTTCTTCTCTATTGGTTTGTCATATGTATGACTATGTGTAGTCAATTTAACATTTTTAGTGGTCATCATTTGGACTTATTCATTACAATTATAGGTTCCATGTGAAGACATATGGTCAATTAACTGACATTGAGATAGAAAAGGATCGGTAAGTACTACCAGTGTAGGGTTACTTTTCAAAAACTTATTAATCTCTTCATGATGAGGGAACTCTTTCATGAAGTGGTCAGCTCCACACAATAGGAAGGGATACTTAGCCTTCCTTTTACCTTTATTTTCATTCTCTACGGTCGTAGTCATGGGATTCTCCTGTTGGTTTCCCAACTTTTTACCTTTTCTTTTTCCTTTTTTTTATTACCGGGCATTTGTGTAGTTTGAATGGGATTTACCTCGGCATAAACTATAGGAGTAGAAGGAGTAGTGGTAAAATTACTTTCTTGCTTAGCGGGCTTCGTTGTAAATGGGGGATGGATTGAACCTACAAACCCATCAATAGGAGTCTCTGTAGGTGGCTTGGTAGGTTCTGTGCTGGGATGAGGATCCTGAGGGATCATATCATACAAAGTTCCAAACTGAGAATAAACCAAGTCTAGATACTGATCCTAGATAATATCCTACTCTTTAGTGACAGCACCACCCATATCCACATCATGGGAAATGGGAGGCAACAAGGATTTTGTAAACCAATCAGCCAACAATTGGTCTGGGATAGGAGCTTTAATGAGTCTCTGTCGTCTCCTCCACTCGTGAATATGATCTAATATATGGGTGGAAGTATTATGATAAAGGGATGTTAAAAGATCCATACCAGTTTTGTAACGGATAGGAAGCTCAAAATGGGTAAGGAAAATTTTTGCCAATGAGTTAAAATCCATAAATGAATGTTGTGGAAGCTCAATGTACCACTTGGAAACCATGCCAATTAAAGTTCATTGGAAGAGCCTCAAAACGGATCGAATCATCCATCAAGGAGTTAGAAGAACACCATAGATGGAATGTCATAACATGATTTTTTGGATTCTCTCTCTGCTTCCCATAAAACTTAAGAATGTCTAATGGTAACTTGATCGGAATAGAATGCCACAAAGGGCTATGTTGGATGGGATTGTTGCTCGACTTGGACAAGTCAGGAAAGTCCAAAGTTGGAAAAAATGGAAGATGTAAATTAGGTTTTACATACTGATAATATTTATATGGCATTTGTATACCATTAGGACCATAATTCGATTGATAGACTGGTTGTTGGGGTGGTGGATTCACAGATGATCCTCCTGATGGCAGTGGGCCTCCAGGAGGTGGAACTCCTCTAGGTGGTGGTGGTCCTCTAGGTGGTGGGGGTCCTCCAAGTGGTGTTCATCTAGGCAGTGGTCCTCTAGGTGGAGGTCCTCTAGGTGGAGGTCCTCCAGAAGGTGGACCTCTAAATGGCGGTCCTCTAGGTAGTGGTCCTCCTAGTGGTGGTCCTCTAGGTGGAGGTCCTCTAGAAGGTGGACCTCCATATAGTGGTCCTATAGGAGGTGGACCTCCGAAAGGTTGACCTTCAAAAGGTGGACCACCAAAAGGTGTCCCACCATAACCTCCAACAATATTCATATGTGTTCCTCCAAGCATAGGAATATATCACCAATTGGGTTGTACACATCGTGTAAACATATTTTCGGGGTAAGGAATCCCAAGATAAACAATCCCTGAATATGTAGTTTGATAATTCACATTTCTTATAGCTGGTTGGTTTCCCAGGTAAGTATAACCCCAAGAATTTTAATTAACTACAGGTTGTTCCCTTGAGGGTTAACCTGTACTAGAAAGAGGAATAACCATATTGATGTTTGTGTAAGGAACAACAAATGTTGGTTGTCCTAAAGTTGGGGTCTTCCCTGTACTGGAAGTAACTCCACTAATCATTGAAACAACTTGGGATGGGTTTTCCCCATAATGATAGAAGATATGGGAGAACCAAAGGCAAATCCATGGTTTGGAACTGAAGGAGGAGGAATAGAGGGTTGACGCGAATCATAAGCTACCGAAACTTGGGTCGGTGATGCTAATATAGGAGATACTTGAGACGATGAAAGTGCACGCTATCCTTACAGGGTCATTTTTGAACGATGGGGAAGAGGAGAAAGAATTCACAGGAGAATAACATGAACCACATGTGTTCTACCAACATAAGAGCATGCCAGGACTCATTACGTCTCAAGGACAACCCGTGTCTGCCATTATGCAAGAATCACCTAGGAGCACACCAAGTGCATTATGTCTCTCCATGGTCATCCCAATTTCTACTAGCATAGGAGCATGCCAAGACTCATTATGTCTTGAGGACAACTTTCATCTACCACTATGTGAGAATCACCTAGGCGCACAAAAAGTGTCTTATGACCGGTGAACATCTCATCATATCCAACATGATAACATGTCAAGATTGATTACATCTAGGGACAACCTGCATTCTATGCCAAGAATAATTACATCCAAGGAAAACCTTCGAGGTCTAATTATGTCTAGGGATAACCCATGTTCTATGCCAAGACTGGTTACATCGAAGGAAAACCTTCCAAAATTGATTATGTCTAGGGACATCCTACGTTCTATGCTAGGACTGATTACATTCAAGGACAATCTACAAGGACTGATTATGTCCCAGTACAACCTATGTCCTATGATAGGACTGATTACGTCCAGGGATAACCTATATTTCCTCCCATGTGATATCTCATTCTAGTGCATCTGTGTCTTCTGGTTTCTTGTCATCTCTAGAATGGGAGCACGCCAATACTTATTGTGTCTAGGGACAACCTGCGTCTACTACCATGCAAGATCTTGATACTCCCTATTTCTGGGGACCCTTATATGGATGAAACCAAATATCTCTTTGAAGTACTCAAAATTCACTCTGTCTAGTGGCTTGGTCAACATATCGGTTAACTACTCTTCTGTCACCACTACTACAGCTTCACTTCTACTCTATACACATATCTTGGATATAGTGATATTTGATATCAATATGATTAAGCTTGTCATGGAACACCGGGTTGTCTGAGAACTGCACGCAACTCTGGTTGTCGCAAAAGATACAAGTCACCTCTAACTTGATATCAAACAAATCAGACAGTATGTTCCAAATTCATACTTCCTCATAGCTAGTTGAACAAGATGCAACACAATTTTTGTCCACTATACTCAGCTCCATGCAAGACTGCTTCTTTCTAAACCAGGAGATCATACTGGATCCCAAACTGAAGCAGCATCCTTAAGTGCTCTTCCTATTGGTGGCGCTACCTAATCAATCTGAATCAACAAAACCATGCAGTTTAATCCTTTGATTCTCTTCATACTTGATTACATAGTCAACTGTACCCTTGAGGTACCTCAATACATGATTTGAAACAATCAGGTTAACATGTTTGGGATATGTCACGAACTAGCTGAGGGTTTTCACAGCAAAACATATGTATGGTCTCGTGTTCATCAAGAACATTAATGAACCAGTCATCTAACAATACATTGTGGGATCAACTGACTCTGATGAAGCATCACACAATATATTTAGGTTCGATGCCATAGGTGTGGCCATTGCCTTGCATTCCAGCATTCCAAATATTTTCAGAATCTCCACGGCATACTTTCCTTGACCAAGGAAAATCCAATCCATACTCTACCACACCTCCATGCTTAAGAATTAGTGCATCATCCCTAGGTTTTTCATTTCTAACTAAGTGGAAAGTCTCTTATTTGCATCTACAAGGAGTTCATTCTCACCTATTAGAAACAAGTCATAGACATATAGAATGAGTATCACTGGTCTTCCACCTTTAACCTTGAAGTAAAGGTTGGAATTTGCTTCACTCTTAGTAAATCCTAATCTCATCAGGAAGTTGTCCAGCTTGTTGTATCATGTCAATATCCTAGAAACTCTGAGGTCATTTGTAGTCACTCCCTCTAAAGCATAGCATCATCCTCCCTCTGCATTTTGTACTCTATCGAAACATTATGTGCTAGAAAGGCAAGTATCTTGCTCTACTACAAATCTTTTATGTATCCATCCATGTCATCTCTCAAGGTCACTGGATACCAAGATCCTTTGTATTGAACTTTGTTGAAAGCTCCTCTTGCACCAATCTATGTGCTTCTCTTCCTTTGTAGGCTTCTATCATCAATCTTGTAACAAAGGTTGAGATATCCATGACTCTAAGATATATTCAATCGCATAATGTAACTGCATGTGTTTTCCCATGGCTTCCTTCTGAGGTCATACAAATCCTTCTATGTACATGTGGTTCTATGCTTGATATGCACTTCTAATTCACTAGAGAAGTGTCTCTGGTCAATGGAGTAGGTCTTTCCATAATCTGCTCCCCCTTTATGAGAGAAACCATGAACCTTGATTTGTACTTCTTGATGTTGTCATATGCTGCATGCTTAATCTTGTATCTACATGGAAGACACTACATATTTCCATTTAGGTCTCAAAACCGCATCTTGTACATCATTCTCCATGATCAATTGATACTCCTTGACCGTGGAATCCTTCCATTCTTTCTTCTTTGATGCTTATTTGTAGTTGGAAGTTTCGGTATCAATGATGTCCCTCAACAATGCTACATAAGTGGAGTGTGTTCAAGGCGTCTTAATTTCTTTTGAAGAGTCGTCATACTTTTCTTCATCTTGGATTATTGTTCATTCCCAATATGGTATTAATCTCTTGAGGTGGATATACTTCTTTCTGTGTTCATATCATGATTCTTCTGAAGCTCTTTCTTCTGTCATGATTCCTTTGTCCCTAGGAGCTTCATGTTCTTCTTCATTTTGTTAGAGTGAATCTTCTAGTTGAACCGCCGTCACTTATCTTATTCTCCGTCACTTATCTTCAGAATAAGTCTCATCCCTATTTTCTTGTAGGTGATTGTACATGATCTTTCCTACAATTGAAATTTAGTTACATGATTAGAAAATTTTCATAATTTCCAAAACATATTTTTAATAACAACAAATTCTTATGTATATGTCACATATTCATGCAACTATCTTATCCCATGCAACATTTGTCCATATCACGTATATATACAATAACTTTCTAGATACCTTCCATCTCTACCAAAACATTATTAAGAGTGTGCACTACTCCCAATATGTCAACAAAGAGGTTTCATTCTAGATAAGTAGAAATGGAATGTTGTACAACACCATAAGCTACTTACCCATCACATGAACATTAGTAGTATATTATTCATAAATGTAGACACCCAATCATGTATAATACATAAACTAAATATAAATATGTACACAAGTAAACAATATCATTTAAGTAACTAGATATATATAAAATGACAATTTAAGCACTTATCTTTGTTTGGTTGGTTGGCGGACTCCCTCTTGATCCTTGCCTTCTTGTAGGAACTACTAGAGTCTTTAACAATGTGCTCTACTTCAACATCTGATTTTGAGGACCTGTGTTTGTCTTTCTCATGCCTAATAAAGTATTTTATACCATAGATCACATGGGATTGCATACTGGTTCTGAGTGTCACTTCTCACTAGTACAAAATGAGGAATTAGCTACTAGGTGACTAAAAATTCTAGTCACGACAGGTTTTTCAAGTGATTTACTACTAAATATGAACAATTTTGATTGACCCAACTATAAACAACTAAAATTAACTACTAATTTAGTCACTAGTTAACAAATATGACTAGACAGTAAGCAACAGAGTTAAAAATGACTAACATAAACGACTAATTTAGTCACCGCATAAAAAATGACTAGATAGAAGAATATGAATTAGTCATTTATGTTAGTAATTTTTAATTGTGTCGTGGAAAATTGCAATTTTGACAATGAAGTGTAATTTTTGTAAATTGTCTACCTTCTATTAGTAATATTGGTGCCATACACCTCGATCACTACAACAAAACCCTGTGATTAGCATCCATTTTTGCGCCAAGCCCATCTTTCAATGTATTTTTCTACATTCAGGCGGATCGTCTCTCTAAGGATGCACTACATATTTCAGCTGGGCTACTTGAATATATGGAATATATTGAGGGAGCATGCATAGTGCATGGCTCAGCACAGCTCTTATGAGCCTTTTTTCTCACCTAATGAGATTGTGTTTATCAGTATATCATCAATGATAATTGAATTGATTAGTACTATTATGGATTTTTGATTGCTAGCTGAGTGCCCCTTTAGATATACTAATCTGCCAGAAGTACAATGCTGTTGATTGGGCTGATTCAGGATGGGAATTGGAAGTACATTATATTTTGATGTACCAATAGTAGTACTATGTAGATGAGTATCCTATCATGATTTACTATGTATTTTTTTTTAGGTATGTACAAGCTGTAATTGGATGTTTTGCTGAAGCTACTCTCCTAGCTGAGATGTAACATATTTGCTGATGAACAAAGGTTTCCTTTGATTCATATGAATATCAAGGAAATGTTATTTTTCTCCTAGAAAAAAAAAGTATTTTTATACATTTTTTTGGACAAGATGACACAATTTCATTCTCCCTTCACTTTCAACCTCATCTAATATTATGTTAAATATCAATTAGGAATCTACCAAAGAACCTTCAATTCTTATACCAAAGATTCGTGGGAAATCCATGACCATGTTAAGCCTATACTTCTCAACTGCGACTAAGAGAATTTCCTTGGTAAAGAGTTGGGAATGAACTTGCACTGTCATTTGAGAAGTTCCGATGGAGATAGGATTAAACGCACCATCACCACCAACCCATGATGTAATGAGTCTCAATTTCCTTGAATTCAAAGTGGGTTTAAGCTCTGATATATATGAATTCGAAGCAGGTTCTTGAATGCTGATACTAAGAGTGTTCAATCATTGATAGTCATAAATAACTAGCCTATCGAGTTCCTTAATGCGCTCAACCCACCATTGTAGTAGTACGAGGATCCGACACTTCTTCCCAAGGTTCGAACCCTACAACATAACATTACTCTTCTAAGATGGATTATGAATGTGACCTCACAAGTTATATTTTAAATATAAAATGGTGGAACCCCTTTAGATCTAGCCTCTATGTGAACTAATCCCATGTATTAATGAGATAATGGGGTAGTTTAAACTAAAAATAGGCAAATAAATCCCTATTAATGAAGATGATGGATTGACAAGGAAAGGATATGTCCCCCTTTCTGTAAGGTCTCCATTTCGAATCCCCCACTTGGTATCTATCCATCTCTAGCTTGTCACTACCACTACCTAAGTACTATGATCCCTTGATTGATGCATTGCATATTAATTTTTCTCTCTCTTTGATGTTTTTCAAAAGTCATAAATTTGTGCTAGGTGGCCTGTTTGACAAAATATGCCTATTGCTTACTTCAACCTCTACAAATGCAAGTGACCTAAACTTGTTAGTGCCTCTCTATTTATATGAGAGGCCTAAACTTTGTTTACAATAAAATAATCATAATTTCCTTGTATCTAGTATAGGGTGGGGTAAAATAATACAAGAAGTACCCCACTCAAGAACTAACTCCTAGCTAAATACAATAAAAAAATAGTGGTCAAGGCCACTTGTATAATGATGAGATACATAGCCCCCATAACAAAGGGGAACCTCTCCAACAATCAAGGAACAAGTGGTTGTTGATGATGCCACTTGACCTCTAAACATCCCTTAAAGAAGATAATACTCCAAACTATGTCCAAAAGAACATCTTCAAGCTTCCTCCAAGCGACTTTTACAACAAGCCAAACCCAACGAAGCTCCAATAAGCACCTGAAAACCCTCCAAATATCAAAACATCCCACAAAATAAAAATACACTCCCTTGTAAACTAAACTCTCCAAATGTGGTTAATAATTATAATCGATCCTATGTAAAATCTAATCCATCATCCAAAAACCTTTTCCATGCTTCACGTGAAGTAAATAAAATGACACTTTATAATATATTATTATATGTTGTTCACTCAACATGTTCTTTATCCAAATCCTAATGAAAGGATAGATAATTTAATATTAACCTAATAAAGCACATTAATATAGGTAACACCATGGGAGCCCTTTTTTCTCAAGAACAAATAAATAATTCTTAACAAAGTGGTTTCAAAGTAATAGAATAATGAAAAAATAAAAATAAAATAATGACCATCCCTTTTAAACAACTCCATAAAGTAAATCCAAAGTAATAGAATAATGAAAAAATAAAAATAAAATAATGACCATCCCTTTTAAACAACTCCATAAAGAAAATCCACGATGTATGTTATGACTCCATTAACTTTTACAACCACATGAACACAAATAGATATGATCCTCCAACAAGCTTCGAGTGAAGGTAACCAACTTGGAATCAGTTAATGGGAAAAGGTTCACGGTATTTTTATTTAAAATGGGTGGCCGACCAATTAAGGGATTGAAGCAAACACCAATCCTCATCATCATCATTTAATTTAGAAATCAAGGTGAATGCCTCCACGGGCAAGGTTTCTCAAGCACCCGTCCTGTGATGATATTTATGTAAGCGGATAATGTATGCTGAAGATCGATATTGATGCATTTCCATTTCCACTTCTATGATATGATGCTAAGACCTTTCGTTTTAGTGCAAAAGTCATTGAAATCTTGTCTACCACCTCCTATTTATTTGAGAGTCAGTCCGTCTATGCTTCAGCAAGTAGCATATTCAGGGTTGCCTTGGACAAATCGGGCTTCAGATAAATCAGAAAACCAATGTATAAAAACCATTGAATACCCCGCCAATATACCCACCATTCCCAGAAAAATATTAGTGTGCCGACAAACCCTTCCCACTCTCTAAAACAAAGTCTAACATCCACATTTTTTTAACCCTATTCTCCTGAACTATTTCCCCCTCTCCCCAGATCGCCTCTATAGTCCTAAACTTTCCCTTTTCCCATCTGACAACCCCTGCCTAAAATCCCTTTCTTAACCCCATGAAGGTCGTGACAGCCAGCTCCATGAAATCAAAGCCTGCGTGCACCTCCAACTCCATAACTACTCCATGACAAACTCCCAATCTATGCACAATAATTTAGACTCCTCACTTAAAATCTATCCCAAAAGGTTTAACCGAATATATTTGATCACTGCTCACAAAGGCTTTATGCATTCGAATAAAACAGCAATGATCACTTCGTTGTTTCATATGAATATTTCCCTAAATCAACTCGTATAGTTTTACGCACTCACGCATTTGTTATATCATATGATCTACAGCCCATGGAAAATGTATGGGCTATGAATGGATCGCTTCCCATTCAACATCCATGAAAAATTCTAACTCCCTTCTCAATTCTATGGTAGCCCTGGGAAATCACCCATCTATTGCAAGTTCTGCGGGACTTAAAATAACGAATAATTTATGTTTGTTTCCTGGACACAGCAGCATTGTGAAGAATATTGGTTTCAGCGGCTTCTCAGTTCCCATTTTTGTTGAGGAAGGAGATTCAAGATATATTGATAATTGGGAAGACAAAGAAGAATATGCGGATTCTTCTGATATGACTTCTGAAGTAAGTGAGTACAGTGTCTCAAGGGGTTCGAAGGGAGCAGGTGTTGGACATTTTGGAGTTTGTAAACAAAGTAAATGTCTGACTAGATACCAATGTATACACATGCCTCTTGCAGGGTTGCGTCAAGCAAGGCTCTTGAAGAAGGTAGGCTAGTCCACACCCATATAATCAATTCTCGATTTAATTCTAACCTTTTTCTATTAAACAATATTGTAAATATGTATGCCAAATGTGGAAGGAGTATGCACGACAATTGTTTGATGCAATGTACCAATGAGACATGGTTACATGGGCTGCACTAATATCAGGATATGTTCAGAATCAAAACAGTGAAGAAACCCTTAAATTATTTCCCCTGATGTTGAGGGTCGACATGAAACCCAACTAATTTCCCCTGATGTTGAGTCCCTCCCTGTGGGGGTTGGGCTCATATGTTGGCCTTTTCATCTTTTGTAGGCTGCGACTTTCTTGGCATCCCTGTTGCCACAACCTTGAATCTTGATGTACCTATTTGTCCTTTGAAGTAATATATGAAACATTAAAATAAAGATCCTACATGACCTGGAAAAAAAGAATTTCATGCAATTTAAGTGGTTTATTGATCACCATTTCAAAAATATTTCTATCTAGATTATCTAATATTAGTTTTTGCTTCCTAGCTGCTTCAAGTCCCTATATCATCTTTTACTGAAATATCCCTGTTTTAGTATCTTCATTACTCCAACATGAAAAAAAATGAATATAATGTACTCACTAATACATATGGATAAATGGGTTATATATGTAGTTGGCACTTAAGGTATATATGTAACAACAAGAAGGAACAATATCCATGTCAAAGTTTCATTTTGCAACAACAGCAAGATAATGCTTCAGTATGCAGAATATTATATGCTATCTTTTATGTATTTTATATATGTCATTCATATGCTGTCAAAATAGGACTGATGTGATTTACTATTGATCTTCTATTGTGATTTTGTAATTATCTCACCTAAAAAATTGATCAAGGAAACTATATTGTCATGCAGTTATCTAATATCTCATACAACTTTTGACTTGATTTTTAGGTTCTTCTTTAGCCATCAATTGTGGGGGTCCTCAATTGATTGATTCCTCAACGGGGGTTCTTTTTTGGGGGGACAACAAAACACTAGATGTTGCATCATTCTACATGAATTTTAAAGAGAATTGGGGAATCAGTATGATTGGAGTATTTCTGAATTCATCAGATGCAACTAACGAAAATGGTAACCCATATATGGCAGAACAAGGATCTGTACAAGGAGCAACTCAAAATCCATCAATATATACAACAACACGTCTTTTTCCTGTGTCTCTAAGATACTATGGCCTTGGTATTGAGAATGGACAATACAGGGTAGAGCTCCATTTTGAGTAAATCCAGATTCCATCTACACAGTCATGGTGAAGTATTGGATTGCACATCTTTGATGCCTATCTACAGGTATTACTCTGTAATGACATCACTATAGGAACCAACTTGAGGAGCACAAAAGTAACTAGTTCTATATAATGTCATGATGCATTTGCAAGTACTGTAAGTTCACATCACAGGTTTCACAAACTTTAATATTAGCAGATTTTTTGGCCCAAGCCATGTATGGCATCTTGGATGGAAATAGCATTTTAATATATTATTATCATATCATTAGGTGTGGGAAATTGATGTGTGATATTTGTATCTTGCTAGAAGAAATTGGGATCGAACACCTCATTCATACGATCATATCAAAATGCATAAAATTCTTTGAGCAGGGAAAGAGCATGCATGCCTTGGATAGAGCCTGGAGATTAACATCACTTGGTATTGTAATACATAGTACATGTCACCAATTTAGAAAATAATACATCTCCAGGTACTAGATTCCAAAGGAGAGGACAAAATCGCTGCTATACTAGAAAGCATATTGAAATTCATGTTGTACTTTGTTTTTGAGTTTTAATTATTTATATCCAATTCCAATTGGATTTATGCTGCCCATATTTATCCCAATTTTCCTTATACATTCTCATTCAGTTCCTATAAACTGTAGGCTCATGAACATTGACAAAAACCATGCCTCTCCCTCTCTCTCATGCTTGTATGCTTTTGTTTTTCTTAGACAAAGCATTATCAATTTAGCTATATTTTATTGTTTGGAAGAGCTGTGGATAGAATTTAGAGGAACCCTGATACAATATAATATCTACTTCACTTTCTTTAAAGTTTCATTCTCTTTTTCATGCCCCAACTTATTTTGCAGTTGTGCACTTTATGTAGGGAGTTCAAGTGTTGAAAGATTTTAATATTAAGGAAGCAGCTGGAGAGTTGACCATGCCAGTTGTAAAAAAGTATACTGTATATGTTACTGAAAACTTTCTTGAGGTACACTTTTTTGGGGTTGGCAATGGAACCTGTTGCGTACCATCACCATAGACACATGGATCTTTGGTCTTAGCAATTAGGGTTACTCCTGGTAGGAAAAATATTATATAATTAGTACTTATTCATTTATGCACATTTGGACCTTCATACATTGTCTATAGAGATTATTACATTCTCTTATTTATTTCCAAGTTTGTATTATTGTGGAAACTGTATTCTCATGACAATGGTCAACTTGGAATTGCATTTCACAACTTATGAATTTGTTTATTTTTTATTGCAGAATTTAATCCAAATAATGTAAACAGAAGTAAGGACAACAACACTAGAACCAAAATTATTGGTATTGTTCTTGGAGTTCTAATTGGTTTAGGCTTTGTGATCTGCTCATTCTATATGATTTTAAGAAGAAAAAGAAGCACAAATCATTGACAGCTGGTGACAGTGAAGGTGATCATATATGTTTCAAAACATGGGACTAATCTCTCAAAATTTTTGACATTTGCTCTTTCAGATCATCTTCCTTGGAAATGAATATACTTAATGAGATATTGAAGAATGTATTATCATGACATAGATCTTACCATTTTATTTTATTTGTTTTAGCATATTTAAGGAGTATTGCTGGAAATCCATATACTTTCAGTTTAACAAAAATACAAAATGCTACGGAATATTTTGCTAATGACAATAAGATAGGAGAGGGTGGGTTTGGTACAGTTTACAAGGTACATTAAATTGGATCCTTAAGTTAAAATTTCAGTTTATATATCCTAGAAAATTATATATCAGCTTCTTTCTTGATAGGCATGCATACTTAAAATATCAAATTTGAAATGCTTACTTTATATTCTATCATTCTCTATTGTAGGGCGTGCTATCAGATGGAAAGCTTATGGCCGTAAAGAAGCTGTCATCCACGTCTAGCCAGGGAAAGTGGGAATTTCTTAATGAGGTGGCGACAATATCTGTTGTACAACACAGAAACCTTGCGAAATTGTATGGTTGTTGTGTTGAGGAAGAAGAACGCGTCTTAGTCTACGAATATTTGGAAAACAACAGTCTAGGTCGAGCTTTATTTGGTACAGCCTTACATTTCTAAGTTTCTTTCATCGATACAAGCTCAAAGAATGCTTTGTCTATTTTATTTTGAAAATAATTAAATGGAAAAATATTTACTTATATTTTTTTTGTTTTAAACCTCAGTTCTTGATCACTATAGGCTCAAGCTTGATTGGCCTGTTCGATATAACATTTGCCTTGAAGTTGCACGTGGACTAGCATATCTTCATGAAGAATCTAGAATTAGAATTGTACATCGAGACATCAAACCTAATAACATCCTTCTAGACAAACATTTAAATCCAAAAATTGTTGATTTTGGGCTGGCCAAACTATGTGAAGCTGAAAAGACTCACATCAGCACCAAAGTTGCAGGAACAATGTATGACAATATATATCCCTTTCTATTCCTTACATAGATTACATAGATATTTTTTCTTTCTGTTGTTTTACTGAATTGGATATGTTGTTATGTTCCCATGTATACAATGGCCTTTCTCATGATCTTAACACAATGTTTGGACAACATCAGATTTCAACCTCTTTTTCTTGTCACAGTTAATGTAGTAATTGAAATAGCATAAGAAAAACAATATATGGTATAGCTCAATATTCTTCACAATTCTTACAAGTTGATCAGACATATCAGTCAATTTGGAGTCATCTAATGAAAAAGCATGACATTTTGACTTACCTGAGCATCAATATCAATTTCACAGAAGAATAACAAAAATTTAGGTGTAATTTTCAGTGGGTACCTGACTCTAGAGTATGCTTTGCGTGGTCACCTTACTAAGAAAGCAGATGTTTTCAGCTTTGGAGTAGTCGCTCTTGAAGTTGTTAGCAATAGAACTCATGAAGACAACATCTTGCCAGATGACATGGTCTATCTTTTGGATTGGGTACCGATTCTGAAATCCCAAACATAAGTAATTTGTTTAGATTTAATTTCGCATAGAAATATTTGTAGTTATTTTGTCATATACTAAGGCACTGCAGATGTTGGGAAGAATCCTCTCTGTAATACATCTCCATTTCTAATATTATCTGTCATTGAACTGCAGACTTGGCATCTGTATGAGGAGAACCGATTGCTAGATTTAGTAGACACTAGCATGCTTTCGAGCTACTCTGAAGAAGGAGTGTTGAGGTTTATTCACGTGGCTCTTTTGTGTACACAAGCAACTCCCTCTCAATGACCTTCCATGTCTCGAGTGGTTTCCATGCTATCAGGTGTTACAGAGACTCATCCTCCACAATCTTGGCCTGGATATATCAAGGATTGGCAGTTCTCAAAAGAGAATTCCAAGAATCGATCAACTAAGAATAATGAAAATTCATGGAGCTGGAACATGAGTTTGACATTGGAGGAGACAAACTCTCTGAGGAGGGCACTTTAGACATGCAATTTTATCACATCTTATTTCTTGTTAAATTGATGATGGTTTTTTTGTAGTGAACAACCAGGTACTGAAAGTTTTTTAACTTGAAAACTGTATATCACTGCTGCTGTGTTTTAGACTATAAAAATCATGATATCATCAGAAACTAAGGTCTTATACAAAGTTACAAGTAAATACGTTTGGTGGGCAGAGTTCTATGCATTTTCTAGAAAGGGGCGGCTTGCAATATACCTTGAAATTGTTTAATACCTCCATTCTCAACTGTTTTCCATAGTCTAAATGTATACTTTTGCCCTGGTTGTGAGCTAGATCTTGGGGGCTGAGACTCGAGAGGCTTGGATGCCGAGAGAGGAGGGGAGTAAACCTGCAAATTGTTATCATTTGATGCATAGCATAACCTAGAGTGAATATGTGACATGGAGGGGTGAGGCTCAAAGAGGGTTCTTTGAGCCTCACCTCTAAAACCATACTCAAAAAGACACTCAGCACCAATAACTCAATAACTGAATAAAATAAGATAAATGTAGGATGTAAAAAATCCTTCAATGCCTTATTGAGAAGGCATAGAGCCTTTTTATAACATTATTACAATGTGCCTTGGGGAAATACCATGGGTTGTGAAATACCATGGATGAGAGAGGTACAATGTGCCTTGAATCCATACCATGAAACAAAACCATGAGTTGTCAATGACCATGGATGAGAGAGGGTGGCCTCTCCGTTTAATTCTTTTATGATGACTGAGAGCGTGTGACCTCTCATTAAATGTTTTTATGACTCATACATCCGAATTTAGACCATATTCCCCCTAAAATTCGGATCATTCTTCCCCCTTAGAAAATGATGGTCCCCATAATTTCATACTAAAAATAGACCCATGATTACAATGTGTCAATTGCCAATGAAGAGAAGGGTTTTCTGTGGTTAACCCATAACTGTGGGTTTTGTGTGGTTGACCCATAACCATAACTGTGGGTTTTGTGTGGTTGACCCCTAACCATAATCTTGGGTTTTATGTGGTGGACCCATAACCATGGGTTTTGTGTGGTTAACTCGTAACCATGATTACAATAGGATTTCATAAAATTTATAAAAAAAATGGTCTTTGGTGAAGTTGATGTCTCGCTGCAAATCCATTCATATATTTTGATGCAGGTGATGAAATTGAATTCTGTTGAAGACCCATTTGAGATATTGAAGAGAACTTTTCATCCATGTAACATACTCTCTCTGTGGTGGCCCAAGGAATTATGAAATGGTTGCCGAATCCCAAGGGACGCGCACGCACTCGTTTTCCAGACACATGTTGCTTCAATCAATGATATCTCTCAAACCAGAGATCCAAATGAAAAACCGTGAGATACCCATTTTAGCTAACGGAAATATATTTCTAATGAGATATGGTAGAGCCTATGATATATCTTTTGGATTCTGTGGTACTTATTTGAAGTTGTGGTGCGTGAGCTTGCATTGTGTACAAACATAGGTTGCTTCAAACAGGCATATCTCACAAACCAGGAAGGTAAATGAGAAGCCAAAAAATACCCATTTTAGATGACGGAAATAAATTTTCAGTGAGCTATGGAAGATCCTCTGAAACGCTCTATGCAAGTGCAGCATCTGTTTGAATTTTGTAGAGGACCACAAAGGATGCCAAGGGTTTGTAGGGCAAAATCAGATGTTGTAGAGATCATGGAACTTCCTCTTGAAGCTTAGATATCCTGTATTTTTGTGATGCTTATAGTGTATGGCCCAGCAATGGACTCTGAGTGTGCCAAAAGGAGGTTGAAAATCTCTGCAGATCTTTGAACCCGAACTATGCTCAAACCCTCATTCCCATGGAGAGCATACCTGCTCTAATACCACTGATCCGGATCTTAGGGGCTGAGACCCGAGAGGCTTGGATGCCGAGAGAGGAGGGGATTAAACCTGCAAATTGTTATCATTTGATGTATATAATAACCTATATTAAATATGTGACATGGAGGGGTGAGGCTCAAAGAGGGTTCTTTGAGCCTCACCACTCAAACCATACTCAGAAAGACACTCAGCATCAATAACTCAATAACTGAATAAAATAAGATAAATGTAGGATGCCAAAAATCCTTCAATGCCTTATTGAGAAGGCATAGAGCCTTTTTATAACATTATTACAATGTTCCTTGGGGCAATACCATGGGTTGTGAAATACCATGGATGAGAGAGGTACAATGTGCCTTGAAGCCATACCATAAAACAAAACCATGAGATGTCAATGACCATGTATGAGAGAGGGTGGCCTCTTCGTTTAATGCTTTTATGATGACTGAAAGCGTGTGGCCTCTCTTTAAATGTTTTTATGACTCATACATCTGAATTTAGACCATATTATCCCTGAAATTCGGATCAGCTTGCCCCTTTACTAGCCTCATAGTTTAGCAACAAATGAAAAGAAGAGTTGTTAGTACAAGTCTTTTCTGAATCATATAGGAGAGTGACTTTTCTAAATTCTTATTTAGTTTAGGTACCCTTTTGTAACAACAAAGTATATTTAGAAACCTTGTCTGCCATTGAGTTGAAATCCTGGTAAAACATGAAGTCCCAATGCTGAACTTGAGACTAGAGACAATTAAGTCTCTAAAACTGTCTTGAAATTTGTCTCAGTAAGAGACTGGTAAAACATGAAGTCCCAATGCTAAACTTGAACATACTGATACCTGTATCCTCCATGTTGATAAACACTTTTAATTGCATTCTAGAGACAATTCAGGGAACTCTTATGTCTTTGTATTCCTCTAATATGAAAATGATTTTCAAGGCTTCTTATTGAATCGTGGTTGTGCTGTGATAGTTAGGACTGGCCATCAGAGGAGTTCAAGCCAGTCATTTTCCGTCATCAGTATTCATATTGGTCTCAATGGGTAGTACTTTTGTTTTGCTTGTTGGATGGAGAGCATTGTTCACTGCTCTTTTTCCTAATGACGAGCAGAGCAGAAAGAAACAAAATATTTACAAGAGAGGCAGCCCACTAAAACTTTTTGAGGTAAATGTGTCTTCCAGGTTTTCTTTTCCTTTCTCTTCCATTTTGTGGGGGTTACATGATCCATATCTATATGCCTTTTGACCTGCATTCAATCTTATTAGGCAGGATTCGTAGTCTTGGTAGAGGAGCTTTCGTTGTTGTACTGTTTATCTTTAAGAATGACATTATGTATTTGTTGTTTTGCAGCTTCTTTCATCTTTAGTGAAGCATTGGTGATAGTCTATTTTCGGTCAGGTTTATGTATGGAGTTAGTTTTTTTGGAACTCACTATAAAGGTTTCCTTTCCACGCCCTTTTTTCTGTTGTATGTATTTATCATCTATCTAGAGGTAGCAAAGACTTGTGAATAAATGTGAGGATAATCAGATGATCACCTTACAGGTAATTTTGTTATTTTACTTTTGTCCTGGGCATATTTCGTAACCTGGACATTATGTTACAGTGCAATATGCACCTAAAGAATGTAATTTTCTTTCTACTTTAAAGGAAAAATACATTTATTTTTCTTTGGAAGAAAATATATATATGTCAACAAAAGTCCAGAACAAACAAAAATATGAAAACAAAAAAAATCCATATACATGATATAATACAGGTAAACAACTGCAGACAAACTCTCTGAGGAGGGCACCTTGGACATGCAATTTTATCACATCTTATTTCCTATTAAATTGATGATGGTTTTTTTGTAGTGAACAACCAGATACTGAAATTTTTTTAACTTGAAAACTGTATATCACTACTGCTGTGTTTTAGACTATAACAATCATGATGTCATCAGAAACTAAGGTCTTATTCAAAGTTACAAGTAAATAAGTTTGGTGGGCAGAGTTCTATGCATTTTCTAGAAAGGGGCGACTTGCAATATACCTTGAAATTGTTTAATACCTCCATTCTCAGTTGTTTTCCATAGTCTGAATGTAGACTTCTGCCCTGCTTGCCCCTTTACTAGCCTCGTATTTTAGCAACAAATGAAAAAGAAGAGTTATTGAATCAGATAGGAGAGTGACTTTTCTAAATTCTTGTTTGGTTTAGGTACCCTTCTGTAACAACAAAGTATATTTAGAAATATTTTATGCCATTGAGTTGAAATCTTGGTAAAACATGAAGTCCCAATGCTAAACCTCTGAAGTAATAAGACACTGACTTCTTTGATTTGTAAGACTTTGAAATTCTTCTTTAAATTAGCTAGGTCAGACCCTCTCTTACTCTTAGCATCTGCTCTGCCCTGCCTCTATCCTCCCGCAGAAACATACCCTATGTTATAATGCTGTACTAATGGTAGGTTTTGAACAATTCTTCATGAACCTTGAACTTTGTACTTGTAAATATAACTCCACACCAAAATACGAGACCCAAGTCTTAGTGAGGCTCTTATATTCCATTGAAGAAGAAACGTATCCCACATGGGGAGTCAAAGTGGAAGGCGTAAACATGCCATAGGGCCTCAAGGGAATTGGAACTTAAAACTAATTCATAATAAGATAATCAGGGCAGGGCACTTTCACATTCCACTCAAGCAGGATGGAGACATGCTTTATTACCCTTACGAAGAAATAGTTTCATGTAGGCAGTTCAAATGGGGAATATGAACCTCATCATGATTTTCTCTATCCTTTGCTTCATCATAAATGTGCTTTTCATGGTCAAGTAAATTCCTTCATTTTAAAAGTCATAAATCTTGATAAGAATATGCCTTTATGTAACTGTGCATTATAAGAACACTGTAGAATACCAGTCTCTCCAACCTTTTCGATAGGTTTAGTCAATTTCAAAAGCTTACTAGAATCTAAATTTTAGTGTAGTCTTATTTTAGGTGACCATACATTCTAAGGAAAGTTTAGTTCTTATCAATGGTTATTTCTCTCTATGAACTGTTGTCCAATCATCATGGAAGTTGTTTCAGATCCTGTACATCTCAACACAGAGCCGATATATATTTTGTTATACCTAATAGTTTGCAAGTTTTTCAAGTTTAATTCATGCTTAACCAGTTGTCTTGCCTTTCAAATAACTAGTATTATCACCTAGAAGCCAAATATACAACCCTTTAAAGGTTTCTCTAAAGATGCAATGTTGTAGGAGCAGGGTATTTCTCTTTATATTTGCAACATGACTCTTTAATTATTAAATCCACTATTAGGTGCCCTTATAGCCAAGGAATAATGATTCAAAAATCATAACTCCTCCATACAAATTGGTACCTTTGAAACAATAAATGATTCAATGCTAAATACTTGCAATACTTGCAATTCCCCAAATCAAAATACTTGCAACCCTTTGAATTCTAGGTCTAGAGATCATTTTTGCAAGACATTACGATGCATAGGGAGTCAAGTCTCTAATTTTGCAAATGATAATCATTGAGTCTCCATTAGCAATAAGTTTATGAATCTTCCTGGCTCTTAGAATGTTTATCACTTGATTTAAAGCTAAAATAGGCTTCACAATAAGAGAAGAAACCTTTTGCAGTTTGATCACAACCATAGACCTGCTTATTATGGAACCTTCTCAAAGAAAAGGTGAATATACTTTGCATAATTTTAAGTTTATTAATTATCAAAGCAATAGGTTGTGTTTTAATTTTGACAGCCCATGATGAGGAACATCTGAAACACCTTGAAGCTCATGGATTCTTAATATTGCAGTAGACAAGAGGGAAAGTTTTGTTTTTGAGTCTTTGTTTTTTATGCAATGATGGCATTGGGCTTCGAATGATAGTGATGAAGAATGGGAAGAGGTACTCATCACTAAATCTCTTTGGTAAGAGTATTTGTAGTATTTTTATTAGCTTTAGTTATAGGGAAAATTGTACATAGCTCTCAGGAATTAGTTTATCATAAATACTAGTTACTGGTAAGTTGTAATAGTAATAATTATGTAGTTTGTAGATTGATATCTATCATAAATTTGTTTGAATATCATCATTGTCAAGCAATAACAACTTCTTAAAGGGTGCTAGCTCAATGGTAGAGCGTCTGCCTAATTATAGGCAGGAGGTTGGTGGTTCGATTCCTCCATGCCCTATCATAAATTTGTGACTACAAAAATGACTAAATTTGCATATATATGACTATTAGTAGCTAATTTCCCGTATCTTAGTCGTATTTAGCTTAGTCGTTAATATGTTAACATCTAGTAGTTTATTTAGTCGTATATTTGGTCATTAATGGTTGGAGTCAGTGACTAAATCAGCTACTAACTCAGTGACTAAATCAATGACTAAATCCATGGCTAAATCAATGACTAAATCATTAACTATCAGTGACTAAAACAATGACTAAATCATTGACTATCAATGACTAAAGTATTGTCTATCAATGACTAAATCAATGACTACTAAGTCAAGCTATTAATGACTAGTGAAATACGACTAGCTATAAGATAGTGGAAATTTGTTACTATTAGTCACTGACTCAAAAAGAGTCATTTATAGCCCGATTTTAGTCATTTTTTTAGTCATTAATTTCTCATTTTATACTAGTGTCTTCATTCACAACTGTATCCCTTCCTATCCAAATACTGTGATGGATAAGATGTTTTTCTTTGTCATGGGTTAAATCCTTCTAGATTAAAGTACATATTCCTCATCACTTGAGGAATCACTTATTTCTGCTTTGATTCTTTTCATTTTTGGTTCATCATATTTAACTGTGTGAGCATGATGTCTTTTCTTATTCAACTTCTTGTTGGAGGAGCTTTTGTTTCTAGGACAACTTCTGGAGTAGTGTCCCTTGTCATCACATGTGTAACATCTGATACTAGATAAGTCTCTTTTAGGTTTTCTTTGAATGTTATGGTGATGGTACTCCTTCTTTCTATGATTTATTCTAGTGTGAACTGTGAGAGATTGATATTTGGCTGCGCCCATATTATCTTCTCTTGTTATGAGCTAAGCTTCTTCTTGTGTGCATTCTTCCCAAATTTTGTTGAAAGTGATCATCTTCTTTATGGCACATCTTCCTTGAATGACTCAGGAGAATAACACGAACCACATGTGTTCTACCAACATAAGAGCATGCCAAGACTCATTACGTCTCAAGGACAACCCGTGACTACCATTATGCAAGAATCACCTAGGAGCACACCAAGTGCATTACGTCTCTCCATGGTCATCCCAAGTTCTACCAGCATAATAGCATGCCAAGAATCATTATGTCTTGAGGAAAACTTTCATCTACCACTATGTGATAATCACTTAGGTGCACAAAAAGTGTCTTGTGACCGAAATGTGAGAATCGACTTGTACCACTATGTGAGAATCAACTTGTACCACAAGTGTCTTCCCTAAAGACACTAAAGATGTTTGATTCCTTGATCAAGCTATTTGAAGGGAAGAACATAAATCAAAAGATGGATTTGAGAAAACAGTTGAAGAATGTGAGGATCCAAAATGCAGAACAACTTGAAGCAATAGAATAAGAAGTGGAGAATGCAGAAGTAGTGATAGCCACCTTGAATGGCCTCCCAGGATCATGGGATTCATTCATGCGAGGAATGTGTGCCAGAAGGAAGTGGTTACTTTCAGTAGACTTTGGGAATAAGAAGAAGCTCGACTCATAATAAGAGAAGAGAAGATGGGAGCAATTGAAGATTAAGCTCTCACCATCCAAAGAAGATCCCTCAAGCGATGAGGAATACGAAAAACTCAACTCTTGAAGAACCTCTTATCCATCTTATCATTTGGATAAGAAACGATGCTATGAAGAAGATGATGAAGCTAAAGGCTCAAGAAGGAGTCAACCCATGAAACAAATAAAGATAAGTATTTAATTATCATGTCATGATATTGTTTTGTTATACATTTGTTTATATTCAGCTGATGTATTATGCATGATAGAATTTTTTTCATTAATGATAGTATACTACTAATATGCATGTGATGGGTAAGTAGCTCATGGTGCTATACAACTCTCCATTGCTACTTATCTAGAATGAAACCTCTTTGCTGACATATTGGATTAGTGCACATTCTCATTGTTGTCCTGGTGGAGATGGAAGGCATCTAGAAAAGTTTCCGTGAAATATGGATGAATGTTGTATTGGCTAAAATAGTTGCATGATCATATATTTATGCATAAGAATTTTCCATTATGAATATGCCTTATGAAATGTTTATAACCCTACAACTAATGCATTTGACTTGTAGAAAAGATTGCATACATAATCACCTACAAGCAAAGAAGGATGAGACTTGTTTCGAAGAACAAGTGATGACAATTCAAGATCAAGAATAATATGACGAATGCAGTAACATCATTGATACAAAACCTTCAAGCTATGAAGAAGTAACCAAGAAGAAAGTAAAGACCATTTCAAGAAGAATGATGTCTAGGATGTAGTATCGATACGTGAAGGGAAGTTTGTAGTTCCATCATGTAGTAAATGGAAACATCGTGGGATACAAGGCAAGATTCGTAGCATGAGGCTTCTCATGAAAAAGAAGGCATAAACTATGAAGAGACATTTGTAGCCACTGGAAGTGAAGTCACATCACAGGAAGAATCATGTGTGCAAATGAAAGAATGCCTTGTACGAGCTTAGAAGACACCCATGGGATAAAACATACATGAGGAGCTTGATGAAGATCTGAACCTTTGCTACAAGGTTGATAAAGGTTCACAAGCTCACAGATGGGTGCGAGAATAATGCTTTCAAAGATAGAGGATCTTGGTATCCAGTGACCCTAGATGGATACATAGAATATTAGTAGCAGAGGAAGCTAATTGTCACTCCAGTACAGAATGTTTCAGTGCATAGAGTACGGAAGACAAAGGGAGTATGATGCTTCAGAGGGAGTGACTGCAGAAGATCCTGAGGTTTGACATGGTACGATAGGATGGATAGATTATTGATGACTCTAGGATTTACTGAGAGTAAATCAGATTCCAACCTTTGCTTCAAAGGTTGAAGGAAGAAGACCAATAATGCTCATGTTATATGTTGATGACTTGTTCCTGACAAAAAAGAGGAACTCATTAAAGTTGCAAGAAGGAGACTTGTTGTTGAGTTGGAGATGAAGGACTTGGATATGATGGCATGGAGGTGTGGCAGAATATCCCTGGAATAAGGGAAGTATGTAGTAGAGATCTTGAATAGGTTCAGGATGATGGACTGTAAGGCCATGACCACACCTATGGCATCGAACCTGAAGCTATTGTGTCTTGCTTCATCAAAGACGGTTGATGCCATGATGTATCGTCAGATGATTTGTTCCTTGATGTACCTGACGAATACAAGATCAGATATTTGCTTTGCTGTGAACACATTGAGACATGTTCACCTAATGGTTGAAAATCATGCAGTGAGGTACCTGAAGGGTATAGTTGATTCTAGGCTCAAGTATGAGGTGAATCAAAATATTAACCTGGAAGGTTATGTTGATTCAAATTGGGCAGGCAGTGCCATCGATAGGAAGAGCACTTTAGGGTGTTTCTTCAGTATGGGATCAGGTGTGATCTCTTGGTTTAGCAGGAAGCAATCCTGTGTGGCACTGAGTACAGCTGAAGCAAAGTATGTTGCAGCCTATTCAGCTAGTTGTGAGGCAGTATAGTTGAGGAAGCTACTGTCCGATTTATTTGATCTCCGGTTGGATGCTACTTGTATATATTGCGACAACCAGAGTTGTGTGAAGTTGTCGGAGAACCCGGTGTTCCATGACAAGTCGAAGCATATTGAGATCAAGTATCACTATATCAAGGATATGGTGCAGAGAGGAGCAGTGAAGCTCCAGTATGTTGCAATGGATGAACAAATAGCTGATGTGTTGATGAAGCCATTAGCTAGAGTGAAGTTTGAGTACTTTAGGGAGAATCTTGGAGTTCTCCAGATCAAGGTTCCTTCCAAGGGGAATTGATGAGTCTGTGAGCCATTTTGACATGGTGAGAGGATTGGTTCCTTCCATGGTTAGATGCAAGGGCTGAGCCATTCTTTTATGGTGAGAGGATTGGTTACTTCCATGTCAGATATGAGTGTCGATCCATTCTGATGTGACTATAGGATTGGTTCCTACATGATCAGATATAAGTGATGAATGCCATTCTTGGAATGGAGGCACCTGGTCAGTTACCAGGAATACTCAGTCTGGGGCTGAGGGCCATTCTGATGTGATTGAGGGATGTGTTCCCACGTGATCAGATATAAGTGCGGGACCATTCTGATGTGACTGAGGGATGTGTTCCCACTTTATCAGATATAAGGACTGATGCCATTCTCTGGGAGAATGGAGGCACCTGGTCAGTTACTAGGAATCCTCAACCTAGGGTTGAGAGCCCTTATAGCATGGTTGCAGGATGTGTTCCCACATGGCTAGATGTAAGTGGAGAGCCCTTCTAGCATGGTTGTAGGATGTGTTCCCACATGGCTAGATATAAGTGCTGAGACTTTTCGATAGGGTTGTGGGATGTGTTCCCGCATGATCGGATGTGAGTGCTAGGCCTTTCTGACAGGGTTGTGGGATGTGTTCCCTCATGGTCATATGTGAGTGTTGGGCCTTTTTGACAGGATTGTGGGACGTGTTCCTGCATGGTCAGATGTGAGTGCTGGGAATGCCTTTTTGACATGGTGTTGAATGTGTTCCTCTCATGGTCAGATGTAAGTGCTGGGTGGGCCATTCTAACTTTGGGTCAAATATAAGTGCTAGAAAATACCTACATGGAGGCTAGGCCTACAACCAACATGAAAAAGGGTTGGCTCCGTAGAACTTCCTGTGACAAGAAGAATCATGAGATAGCACTTGTGATGATGATCTAGTGATGATGATCCAGTAGTGATGATCCATATCAAGTGATGATCTAGATCCAGTGATGATGATCCAGATTGAGTGATGATCTAGATCCAATGATGATGATCCAGATCCAAATGAAGATGACAAGAACTTGACGATGATTCAGATGATACAGAGAAGAAGACTTGTGCTGATAAATTGTGTCGAGAGAATACCTTCCTAGTTAAGAGGGAGTGTTGATGAAATTGTAACTTCAAAATGTATTCACTTGTATTTCTTATGTATTGTACCCCGATGTTTATTTTGGGAAGTGTCTGTAATGTATTTGAGTCATGTAATGCCCCGATGTTCCTATCTGGAGTTTATATAATGTGAACAAGTCATGTCAAGTCATTGTGGGTAACCCTCCTATTATTCAAGGGTTAAAGTCCCCACAGTTGTGTGGCCCTAGGGTTATTAGACTATCCTAGAGAAGTCAACCCTAGGTGAGTTATTGTAAGTCAGAGCAATAATCCCTACCATCTAAGTCAAGGTTAACCCTACTTGTTGATCAGAGGGCAAAGTCCCCACAAGTTGTGGGGAACTAGGGTTATTAGACTCTCCTAGAGATGTCGGCTCTAGTAAGTAATTGTTAAGTGAGGCCGACATGATGGATTGGATTTTAAGTGAACGAAAGAATATAAATAGAGAGTGGGCCTCTCTATTTATAACACACACACACACACACTCATTGGGGCACATGAGTGAGAGAGAAGTTGTTGGGACAAGAGAGAGACTACTGCTGTCGGGAGATCATATTTATGTTTTCAGGTTTTACTGTTGGTGTTGATTCTATCTCTGAGGAAGTTGCAGGGTTTTCTCCTTTATGGTTTCCCTGAGGAAAATTCTTTGTGTCTCTTGTCTCTTGTGTTTTATTGTTGTGCATGTTATTCTCTCAATTAAAGATCCGAAGATCATAATGCTAGCTTGAATGATAAAAACCTAACACCTTATAGGTGATTCTTTCAATTGGGCCCAGGTTCTATCCACCAATTTCATGAAATTGAAAAATATCAGAAGACCCCAGTCAATCAAAAGCCATATTTCTACATGTCAGGTTTTGTGATGGATGCATTCTGTGCAACTTCTCCTTTCCCCACCTTAAATGGGATTGGAACAAAAATTCTTCACCTGTGCACATATATTTCTTTGATATGTGGGAGGAAAACTTCATGCCTCGAATTTATAGGCTCTGTGACCTGTTTCTCGGGTTGATGTATTTATAATCTTCAAGGCTGATGCTCCAGCACTTACTGAAAGAGATAGGGCGTTGATTTCACTACATGGCGACTGGTATGTAGGAGAATATTTCTCCTATATGAGGATTTGGGGCAGCAATATGGCGCATCTACTACCCATAATAGTTCCTTATCGTATGGTGGTACAGAAGTTCTCTTTTCATACTGTCATCGATGGGGTTTTTCCTAAGATGCAAAGGCATAAGAAAAAGGCTTGGCCCAAATTTCCTTTTTATTTGGACACTCTTGTTTTTCATAATTCTACTCATGCATCCATGCTAGGTAAATAAATTTTTATCATGAAATTGGGAGAGACACCCAAGAGGATGCATCACCCAAAATCATATCTGGAAACCTCTTTGCACATGAGCATGCTAGGTCACAGTATGCTCATGAAGATGACCTAGTTGATTCTATGTTTAGAGTGGTTGTGAATTTTAAAGAAGCAATGGACAAGATCACAAATCCAAATGTTATGTCTCATCTTTACAAGTACCAAAAGGACACCAAGGTTAGGACTCTTCATTTCAGGGAAACTAAACTGAAGATAGAGAAAGACCTTCAAAAGCAGAACACGAAGAAGGGCGCAAAAGAGCAAGTAACAAGCTCTGTTGATTCTCTTACTACTTAGTCTAAGCACAAAGGTAAGGGTTTCCTTGAAGGTCCTTCCATCCTGCGGCTTGGCTCAATGGAAGATACCCTGCATAAAGGGGTATTGTTCATGAATAATCTTAAGAGGATCAGTTCTCAATTGCAAACACACATAGAGATAGTTGAATCACAACCAAAGAAAAAAAAGACTCAATTGAGTTCTGAGAAGATCTAATTACAAGAGCCTCCTAGGGAAGTACAGTTGGTACCCCTACTGCAAATTTATCAACAAGAACAGGCACTTGTACAAATCCCTCCTTTACAGTAGGTAAATCCTCCACCTCTAGCTGATATTGAAATTCATGATGTGCACATTGATCTGGAGGAATATGTAGGTCCTTCTACTTTCCTGGTTAGTGTTTTGACCTACTTGATATCGTCCATCCCCGATCTCCAGGAATTTGACAACATGCTAAACTCGTCTTTTTCCTAGCAGTATTTTTTTGAAATAAAACTTTCACCTGTTTGGGAAGATACTACTAGAATTCCCACAGTACTAGTTGAATCACCTATTCATACTTCTTCTCCTCCCCTTTCACAACCTCACCCTATGCCAACATCCCCACTTTCTTAGCTTCCTCAGGTAAACATTCCTTCCATCTCTATAAGTATTTCCTCCAAATTTGATGTATCTACAACTAATTTTTCCTCATCCCTTATATTTACTTTTTTACTTCTCCTATGAACATCCCTCCCCTAAATATAGAAATCCCTGTTTCCCAGAACCAAACTGATCCCCTAGTATCCACCCAATATCAAACCATTTCATCCTTTGAAGGAATGGCATATTTTGGAGAATATGTTGTGGTGTCTCTGGGAAAATACTACTGGAGTAAGAAGGACAAAGCTATGGTCAAGAGGGGATCTAAGAGAACAAAAGAAGTATCAACTAAATAGATGCCTGCCCTCAACCAGATTATTTGGAAGTCAGACACCCTTGATATCAAGCAAGGGGAATTGGATACAACAGCTGATATGGGAGATTTTACATGTGGAAACTATGATTCAATTTTCCAACTGATCTTGGACCTTGCTAACAAGGAGTAAGGACTGTAAAAAGATAAATTGGACTTAGCCACAATTGAGGCAAGACACAAAAAAGAGGTTAAGCAGCTGAAACAAGAGCATGACAATAAAATCAAGAAACGACAAAAGAAGAATGAACATCTTAAACATCAGCTTGGGAATGCAGATGTTCTCAATTAGTAGCAAGCAGAAAAGATTGTCCTCTTTGAGTAATAACTAAAATATGCTCAACTAGGCTCAGCAACATCTTCCTTTTTAAGTTTGACACCATAAGAGTTCAAGAAGGTACTCTACAAGGTGCATCACGAATTCCGCCAAGCCATGGTGGATTTTTACACCTGTTTTGATTAAATGCAGAGGTTATATAATTCGTTTAGGGAGCATTCTGAAACCTTGGAAACCCACCACAATAAAAGAAGAGAAACATCTACGAATTTCAAGTAGGTGATAGATTGGAAGAAGCATATTAAAGAAACAATCTTGGAAAAACTTCAGGCCAAAATGATTAAATTCACAATTGAGGCATGGGAAAACATCTATGACTCAGTGGACGCCACAATCAAGGAAGGACAGAAGGCTTGTGAACGTAGGTAAACATTTGCTAAAGTTTTGATGGGATACTTGGACATGCCTGCTCTACATCCTATTGGTCAGGCGCCTTCACCCAAGCTCTAGATGGAACAAGTTGAACAACATTTTGATGCGGCCAAGGAACAAATCCAGCAGATAAATCAGCTCACTATGTAGGAAATTGAGAGATGGATCAAGACCCCTCATGCTTCGATGGCTCACCTACAAGTGTACCTGAAAGAGTGGAAGAAAGTAAAAAAAAGGTAGATTTCCTCCCAAATTTTTAGAACATAAATCCACTTGTGAAAGGCCTATTTTCAAGAGATTGACGAACTCATGAACCTACATGCAGCCAAGTGGTGTTCCGCCCTTGGAAATCCTTGAAACTGTTTGATTTTGCAATCCCACTTCTTGGGAATTTTATTTTCTTATAAAAATTTGTAATATTATTTAAGCGAGGAATTTCCCAAGTAGAAGGGGGGACTTTTAGAGATTAATCTTAAGAAGTACATAGGAGAAAGGACTACCAAGATCATAACAAGAAAGTTTGTGGTTATATCACTCTGTAATTTTTTGCAGATGAATAAAATTACAGTCATTTCATATTATGTTTCATGGTTATTCATTAAATGTCTTTAATGAGTTTCAATTCATCTTCTGATCTATCTTCTTACTGATTATTGGTTGTTTCTATTTATAAATATGTTGGTTCAAGTACTGATTTTTCTTTGCTGAATCGACATGTGGAATGTGTATCAAGTGAATGTATTTATTTGAAGTACATTATCTTTCATACTTCTAATGATTTGTTATTGATCTCTAAATATTTTTTTGTTAATTAATATTGTCTCTTGGGTTGGTTGCATATTTCTAATGGTTTGGATAGTGTTCTTGGCAATTTTATTTGTTGAGTTAGTCTAAAGATAGTTGAAAGAAGTGGTCTTGATCTGCATGTTTGTACATTAAGTGTTTGTTCTCTTTCATCTGTTATATTCTGCAATAACCCTATCTTGAAATTGCTACTCATCCTGTTTAAGTGTCCTTAAAAAGTTAGTTAGGAAAAATTTATTTTCAATCTTTCCCCACTTATCCTCACAACATATCTTCTAGATCTGGAAACCTTTGTGCTAGTGGAGGCCTCATATCCATAGGATATAGTCATTCCAAACAACACCAGGATAGAGTCTTCTATGTGTGGAAATGATTCGAGGCATTTGGTTGGACTATTTTCTCCTCTTGACTTCCTTGTATATTTTTCTAGCAACCTACATATCGGTCCCATCAATAGGCCTGAAATAAGCTCCAAGACAATGGTATTTGAAATTTGATAAGTTTATGACGGAATAGGGTTATAGTAGATGTTATTTTGACCACTATGTTTATTTCAAGAGGCTAGATAATGGAAGATATATTATCTTGTTATTATATGTGGATGGCATGCTTGTTGCAGCGTCTAACATGCAAGATATAAATGTGCTCAAAAGGAAACTAGCTAAATCATTTACAATGAAGGATTTGGGTGCTGCAAAGAAAATCCTTTGGATGAGAATAAAAAGATACGGGAAATATCGCAAATTGACATTGTCTTAGTGTAAGTACATAGAAAAGGTGTTGAGAGGTTTATAATGCAGAATGAAAAACCAGTTAGTACACCTTTGGCCAGCCATTTCAAACTAAGTAAGGAAATGTGTCCCAAGACACAAGAGGATATAGAATACATGTTCAAGGTCCCCTATTCATCAGTAGTTGGTAGCTATATGTATGCCATGGTTTGCACAAGACCAGACATTTCACATGGAGTGGGAGTTGTGAGGAAGTAAATGAACAATCCAGGTAAATAACATTGGATAGAATTACAATGGATTCTTAGGTATTTGAGAGGTACCATTTCTCATGCATTTATTTTTGGAGGTTAATACACTGTTCTATAAGGATATGTTGACGCATATATGCCATGTGATAAAGAAAATGGGAGGAGAACCATGGGGTATGTTCTTATTATGGGTGGAACAATAGTAAGTTGGATTTCTAAACTTAAAATGGTTTTTTCACTTTCAAAAACGGAAGCAGAGTATGTGACTATTACAGAGGCTAGTAAAGAGATGATTCCGTTGTAGAATTTCATGGAAGAATTGGATAATAACCAGGAGAATAGAAGGTTATACAATGACATACAGAGTTCCATTCATCTTGAAAAGAAATCAACCTTCCATTCTAAGACTAAACATATACAAATCAAGTACCACTTCATAAAATCTGTTCTGGAAGATGAACTGTTAGAGTTGGAAAAGATACATACTAGCCATAATTATACAAACATGTTGACAAAGGTAGTAACCAGAGAGAAACTAACCTCCTAATTAGTTTCAGTTGGCCTTCACTGAGTATGAAAGTGCAAATGAAGCAGTGGTGTAGTTGTTGTGATCAGTCTCCAAGTGGGATATTGTTGGTTGTAGAGCCTGGTCTTCTCGATTCAGATATTTTAATGTTTAGTAGTGTTTGTACCCCAGTTTTACTATACACTTTTCCCATCAATGGGGTACAAGGGACAATGGTCCCTCGACATGGGCTCTGGGGAAACTCCACCGAAAGAAATTTTTGGGGATGTTTGTTGGCCAGCAGTTTACGGGACCATGGTATTTTCCCATGGTAATTCCCCTATAAAAGGAAAGCATTGTAATACCGCTATGTATTGTATTGTAGAATCGTAAAATGACCTATGTGATTATGTGAGAGATACAGTGAGAGAGTGAAGAGGAAGTGCAACGGGTTTGTTGTAGGTTGTATCCCTTCATTTTGTTGGATGGTGTAATAATAAAAGGACCAGAAATTTATGTGTGGACATATCCCATCTTGGATGAACCATGTTATATTGGTGTATCTCTTTTCATGTGTTAGAGTGTTTTATATTTCCATCTTGTTTATTATTATTTCTCTGCGATGTTATTTCCTAACATTTGTCTCTATTCTTTTTCACAATTGTAGTTCGTCTACTTAAAGAAAAAAATGTTTATATATATTTTGATCTTGTTGTTGTCCATATCGATTGTTGTGATTTGGATGACGATAAGGCATCCTAATATTTTATGATTGTTCTTTGGAACCATCTTCTGTTGATGTTTGTAATGAATTTTGAATATAAGCATTCTTCTGAATTTGAGTGCTAACTAACTCTACATCGGTTTCCTTTTCTAATGTATGAATTTAAGTGTCTAATAACTTCTCTAGTGGGTTAGTAATCATTTCTTTGTGGACTAATGAACCTTTTCAATCTAATGCTTCATGTAAATATTTCTTATCATGCTTTAGATTTTTAATTTGTGTAAGTAAAATTTGAATAGGAATCCTTAAGTGTGAAAGTTCTTCATTGTTCTCTTGCTTTTCAACTGTGTCCTTAAGGTCTTCCAGGTTTACTAATTATGTGTCTTTTAAACTTTCTATTTGCTTGAGAAACCTCTGGTTAGGTTTTCTTAACCTAGAACCTTCTTGATATTTCTTTGATAACTTGTCGAATTACTTCACAAGATATTGATTCTCTTGTTCTAACTTTTGAGAAAGCTGCTTCTTCTCCTTGGACTTCATGATTTTTGCAAGTAGTTTCTAGTTATGATTCCTTAGGAGAGAAATATCTTCAGTTTTTTAGAAATGACCTAGTCACATTCTTTCAGTTGATTATGCAACCTTTGTATTGACTTTTGGCTCTCTTGAAATATCACTTCCGATACATCTTTGAAGTCTTGAGATGATGGAGCTTTTAAATATGACTTATTTGTAACATCTTGTAGTGTGATTTTCTTCTTCTTATAATAAAATGTTATAAAATTTTTCCTTGTATTCAAAATGAAGATACCCAATGTATATCTAGGTTGAACCTAAAATTTTATCAAATTTGTCTTGATACATTGACATAACAATGAATTGAGATATGAAATCATAGTTGTAGGTTCTTAATTTCATATTTCTCATTAAAACGAACCTTTCCATTTTCAATTACATTTGGTTCTAAAATATTTAATTGATTTTCTAAGTCAACATTTATGTTATTTTTCTGGGAGGTTAGAAAAATAACGATATGGATATCATTTTTTCAAATAATCCCATTAAAGAATACACATATTTTGAATAAATCAAAAGAAATCTACATTTATTTTCGCTATTGAATTCCATTTTGTTTTTAAACAACAAATATATCCTTGATACTAAATATTATATCTTCTTCTTAAAACTTCTTTTATATACTTTAATATATAATTAAAACTTCAATACCTATTTGAAGTATGCACCTTATTTATTAAAAAATACATCTCTTCGTCTTGGAAATATATAATCCACTTTATTTTGTATATTCGCTTTGCATAACTTTTATGCTCTAGTATAAGAGACACAATGTAATGTAATATATCCTTTACTATACATCCCTTATATTCATTTTTTATTTTTTCTTTAAATATAAAAACTAAAAAATGTGTAAAAATAAATAAAATTATTTTCATTTTAAAAATATTCACGATTTTCTTTTTATAATAACTCTTTTATATTTTTCCTCGATAACACTATATTAAATAACTTAAGTATTTCCTTAATACCCTTCATGGCTCTACTTTTTTAAAATATAAGGTATAGCCTGACCATATGTTAAAGTATAACTAAACGAACGAAAAGTCACTTTAATTGTAAGAGTCACTACTTAAAATTAGTTTGTATGTAATAATTAATTAACATTTTATATAAAAGGCCACATTTTCAAATGAAAATTCATGACTTTGAATTTTCACTTAATTGTGAAAGTATAGATATGACAACAATTTATTTTTTCCCTTTCAACCTTGGAATAGTTGTCTCACAAATTTTAGTAACTTTAATACATTACTCATGTGGTTTTCCTTTTAGTTACTTTTTTAAAGTTTTTATACAGTATATTGTAATCGCTTACACTTTGACCTTGTATGAGTTGCCCTTTGACCAAAAATTTAAAATCTGTTTTGTACAGTTTAGCTTTGGAGTTTTAGCTTTGGAGTTTGCCAAAAAAATTTTAAATTTTAATAAAAATATTTGCCTTTGCTATTTTGTCAGCTTCTAATTGGCTAATAAAAAATGATGTCAGCCTTGGAGTTTGGTATCTGGTTTTCACTTGACACATGGCTACTATGACATCAACATTTATTATATTTTATTATCATCATAAGTCAAGGCAATGATGACATCAGCATGGGTCAATTAATCCACCTGGCAAGTGTAGATACTGAATATCTCTGACGCAACTCTGAGACGGGCCGTGATCCAGCCAAACGGACAGTTCTTGATCCAGAGCTACACCAGCAGCGGCGGGTGGTTGAACGACGTCCAGGCCGTGGAGAATGAATGCCTCTTGCGATTCCTCCCGCTTCGCAAGTAGCGCGTTGCCAGGCCGAGGGCTGCAAAGCAGACCTAACAAATGCCAAACACTACCATCGTCGCCACAAAGTCTGCGAATTTCATTCCAAGGCCACCAGCGTTGTCACAGGCGGTGTCCAACAGCGTTTCTGCCAATAGTGCAGCCGGTAAATACATACAGGATCTGTTATGGCGCGCTGTCTTTTTTTTTTTTCATGCTTTTACTTTGGAAACTTGATATCTGGAAAAACTTAGTGGCGAAGCTTAAAGGACGCTTAATGTCTTTGGTAAAGGTACTGATGTAAAACGCTAATGCTCCTTACCCTCCAAATTAGTTCAAAACTGATACCTATTTTGTGCGCACAGCTTTCATCTTTTGGCAGAATTCGACGAGGTGAAGCGAAGTTGCAGAAAACGCCTGGCGGACCATAACAGGCGGAGGCGGAAACCGCAGACTAACACGATCGTGCCTGCTGTCTCCAGTGCGGAAGCTGCAACCACCTTAAAAGTGGAAGACGACGACAACAATGTTTCAGGAAGCTGCAACAATACATCAAGGGGTCAGATATGCTTCCTTCTCCCATGAATTCATTAATTAATTAGAAAGTCTAAAACAAAAGTTTTTGTTTTCTTCCCATCTATTCTGTGCCCCTACGAGATCGGGATTCTATTGGGTTTAAGCTATTAGAATGTGGGTGATCGCGTTTCTTGATTTTCTGCAGGTACTGTACAGACTTCTGTTGCTGCTGCTGTTTCTCCGGTTCTCAGAACAGAAGCACAAGCTTTGCTGAATGCAATGTCTTTGCCATTGATAATTACTGGCCGTTGGTAGAATGGGTGTGGGGTTTGTATGGCAAACACTGTTTGCTGGATGCGTCAGACAACAGATTACAGGGGGTATTCGATGCAAGAGAAATGGAGCGGCTCATGGTGGTTGGATTATGGTGTTGTAATCCTGATCTAATGTCTGATATCATTAGTTACAACATTAGCTACAACTTTTTAAGCTAATCCCTTAAACTATCTTTCATCAGTTATATTTCACACACGAGTTTGATTGTTTCTAATGGTATGGTATGATGAGCAGAATCCAGAGAGTTATACCATGGCAGGTCAGCTTCCAGGGGTTCATGAATTTGCACGCAGACGAAGGTGTAATCGCAGGGGTTCGTTCGATAACATGCCGCTTTGGGGTGCAGATCGGAGGAGTAGGCGTTCTTCTTTCTCTGTATACCAAGATCTTTCCAGTACACGCCCGGCCTTTGAATATTTTCAGCAGTCACAGGCTCACT
>LPNX010311983.1:76458-110208 GCA_001517045.1 Pseudotsuga menziesii | reverse complement strand
GGTTAGTGAGGTCAGATTAAATGGTAGGTTTAATTTATGTTTTGAAAAAAGGGGGTGGGGTATGGGGATTTTTTATTAATATTATAACTTATTAACCAGTTTCAAATAATTTTTTATAAAAAAATTATTATTTGTCTCGGGCCTACAGTTGATTAATTGTCTCTTTGGTTCATATAGGTTTGTTTAGTTGGTGTTTTATGGATTTTTTTCAATCCTCCATGAATTCACGGAGGATTGAAAAAAATTGGGCAGCATTTCGGCTTTCCTGGGACACATTTCAAAATTAAACCGGTAGCATAAACGCTACCGGTTGACATAATTTATATATATATATATATAACAAATCAACAAAAAAATTCAATTGAACTACAAATTTTCAAAAATCCAGTAGCATTTCTGCTTGTCGGTACACATTTTAAACATGAAAATTATAAAAACATACATTTACCAAATTTTAAAACAAATTTTATATATTTATAAAAAAAAAATTTAAATTCCATTTAAATTGAAAAACAATTATTTAAACTGTTACCTCTTGGCTCCGTCTCCATCGTGACGAGGTTGGGTTGCTTCGGGGTGCTTGGATTGCTTCGGGGTGCCAATCCTTATGCCGTTGTTCCGTCGTTTCTCGGTCGAGCTTCCATAGTGATATTTTGCAAAAAATCAGCCATGGCCCCCGCGACCTCTTTTTATAATTTTTTCGACACAGGCACCTCGGTCGAGGTATGTACCTCAACCGAGGTCCATACCTCGACCGAGGTATTTATTAACCCTCGGTCGAGGTTTTAATACCTCGACCGAGGGTTAAGAAATACCTCAGTCGAGGGCTGAACAAAACCTCGGTCGAGGGCTTGATAAAACCTTGGTCGAGATATTAAGACCTTGGTCGAGGGTTTAACAAGCCCTCGACCGAGGTACATTTTTCTGTTTTTGCCGAAATGCGCTTGGCAAAAAGTGTTACCCAGGTCAGCGGATTCACCCTATTGTTAACCTTAAATGTACAGGTCACAACATAGAAGTATATATCTGTATCAATGAAATTGAATGTACAAAAGCACCTAGTATTATTAATACAAACTTCCAGAATAAAGCAACACTAACTCTTAAAACAAATGTTTGATCATGTGGCATGCTGTTAGAAATACACAATAAAAAGTGGATGCAGCATATAAAGAAAAAAACTCTGTATGTTGTGCTTATAATATGTTGAACGGAGATAGAAAAAAATACATGATCCTTGAAGGACAACAAATCTCTATACCCAGTCATCAACTTTTGTATCATCTATTGGAGGTTCTACTGGTAGAGCTATCCATCTCTATAATATAGGAACAATACACCAAACAAAATCAACAGGTTTACCATAAGGCATCAAATAGATTCAGCACCTTCCAGTAGATATCAAATGGTATAATGTAGTAATTTACAAGGAACAAAAGTTAGCAATAACCAAAAAACTAAAGAAGAATAAGAGGACAGAATTACTTTTAGAGTATACAAGTAACCTGCAAGTTGAGTGGATCTCAAAAGCTCATCAAGATGCCCCAACCTGAATTTAATAAAACAAGCCTATTTACTGTAATATTTCTCTCTGGATCATTATAAGAAAATTTCTGTAGTTGTAATTGAGGACTGTCACCTCCTGGTTTAGAGTTGAAACTTACAAATAATCATTTTTACTTAAAAAAAAAATTGTATTTAGGGTTATGCTTAATTGTACCCTTGTTCTTTTAACAGTGGTATATCTACCCAAAAACAAAATTATCAGTTTGAAATGAATATGCCATCACAATGTTCATATAGAACTACAATTATTTAGTATACATATCAAGTTTGGAATAGGGACAAAAATCTCATGGATGATAATTCAGAAGGACAAAGTAAAAGAACAATTATATAAGTTGTTGTAATATTTATTTTGTAAGACTTGGGTCCTAGGACATCATGAGTTTTAAGTTTTAAAGGTAGTGATTTAATATGGTGTAAACTGTAATAAGATGATTCAAGCTTACAAAATCCAAATTCTTCACGTGGTAAAAAATCCAAAAGATCATGGAGTAAACTGCAATGTTAGGACAAAGTTAATTATGTGTTAGGGAAAAGTTGTAATAAAAGTATGAGTCATTCCTTAAAGGAAAAATGGAACAAGGCTTCCCCTTCCATATACATATGCATTCACCTCATGTTATTGGATAGAACAAAACATAACATTGATTATCTCCACACAACTCTACCCATGTATGTTTGAATATTTTTGATAGTCGTATTAGAGCATCACAAAATCCAGAGACATCCAAGAGTCATGCCTGAATAAAAGGTTGGCACAAAGGTATGGAGTCACCAAACAGTATATCAAAAATTATGCATGGAAAAAAAGGCAAGTGATATAGCTGTTATTGAATTGGAAATAAAACTTTATTTTATTCTAAAATTGGAGCCATCAAGAAGATACCATCTGATGATAAAAACAGATGACAGAACAGACACATAATCAAGATTTGCATGCATTCTCACTATAACTAAAAAAATAGGATTATACAACAAAAGTTGAAGAGACTTCCTAGTTTCACATAACAATATCTTTCAAACAGTTTTCAAGCTCTGATCAAGTTGAGAATCTATATCATACCATACTTATTCCATGGAATCAGACACCTTAAACAATGAGCCATATCAAAATCTCTTGCTGGGTATGGAACCTTGCGAGATGCCACGATCTCAATCATAGCTGGAACACCACACTCTAAAGCAAACTGCACTTGTGCCTCATGTGAATATTATGGTGCAAAGGAAATGGATAAGATATTCCTATTCAACAAGTAAGCACCCCAGCTGGCAACCTGAAAACATTGCATTACAACAAAATCAGCATATTGTTTCCCAGCTTGGTACTCTATGTTTTTAGCTGGAAAGACAAATGTATCGTAGAGACCTTACTGTGCTTCAACTCATTCTACCATTTTTTATCATTGCAAGCAAGTATATTCTACAAATTCTTTAAACTTACAAAACTCCATTTGAGTGAAAAGGAACACCGTTCACCCATGTAGCGAAAGGAAAGAAACTTCCCAGTGTAAACTAATATTCACATATTAACTATGAGGATGGATGAAACAGGTTGATCTAGAATCAGGGGTAAAGTTTGGAAGAAAGGATCTTTCTTCAGTTAGATGGACTCTTTATGTGAACCTAAATGAATTCTTTGCACACTGAGATCAAATATTCCCTTCAAAACTCCACTGGTACCGAAAGTATCAAACTATAAGGTCGGATAAGATTTATACATGACGTGTTCACTCTACAAGCAAAATGTGGTTGTTCCTTTTCATTTGAAAAGAACAACAAGGAGAACCTTTCCATGATAGTGTGATGCTCTTTGGAAGGTGTCCATTTCATTGAATTTGATCCATGGTGCCAATTTCCAGACTATTCCATCCCTAGAGAGTCAATGTACCTATACAAAATAGAATCCCTGCCAGTGTCTAGCTACTTGTGAACTATACTTAGTTTTCCTGCATGTACCAATCAACAACATGGAATCCTCCCCATTACTTCTGGTACCTTGGTTTTTTATTTGACATAAATAGGATATTTTAGTGGAAGAACCTTCTCAAATGGTATGATCTTTGAATTACAAAAGGCCACTAAATTACCAAGAATTTTAAATCACAAGGAATGAATGGGAAAGCACATAACATACCCCACAACTAGTGTCAATGGCATTCATCTATTGATCCATCAGTCAAAGGAATTAGTTTACTGATATTTTCAATATAAGCATCTACTCCATGAGGAAACATGGTTCCACCACAAGGGAAGTGAAATTTATCTCCATCAACTTGAATCCAATTATGTATAGCCTTCTCTACACTAAGTTCCCTGTGTGGTACATTGGAAAACTAGGAAAGATCTCGACATTTTGGCGATGAAAATGGATTCTTATAGCCTGGAGGGGATGGAATAAGGAATTTCAATAACTCTTCCTTTTTTGGGCAATGACGCTCTATGTATCTAAGCATTTCTCTATCGAATTTGAGAGACGGCACAGGGTCTTCACATGGGGTATACTCACTATTCTTCATATCACATGGTACAGAACTTTGAGTCGAATTTGAATTATTATCCCCTCCTAGCATATGATGGGCGTCAAAATCTAAGGAAAAAGATGAAGATGATATATTTATGGTATTTGTAGTACAATCTAGTCCAATGGAGATTATAGGGTACAAATAAGTGTTCTGTCATATTCCTAGAAAGTAGAAAAAAGAGCACAGCACAATTAACGTAATGATCTGCATAACACTTCCTTTCTGAGAATAAAACTGAAAATTTCTATTTGTTCCATTATGATCCTTCACCATCTTTCCTACAAAAACAACAGGAATGGTTGTGAGAAGCTGAACAATATGCAATCCATTCAACTGTAGTTATTGGATTAGACCTTATTAACACCGAAGAGCTCAGACAAAACTATGACTCATAGTGAGCTTGGAATTTGTATTTTACCTGATACCAACTTGGGCCTTGGCAATCTTTTCTTGGATGAATTGCAATTGCAATTATAGTGATCGCATGCTTTGAATCTCATATATCTAGGAGAATTAGAAAGTGGGCCTAAGCATAGTGATAGTAGCATGAAATCCAAAATATTGAATCAATGAGGCACATATACTATTGGGTTAAACAACAATATTTCCACACAACTGCAGGTATTGGATTATACAATTATTTCCAATGAATAATTTTGACAAAATACAGACCAAAATGAGCTAGGAATGGAAATCTCACCTACTACCAACTTGGGCACCTTCGTAATATTTCCTTGACTGAACTGCAATCATTTTTTACAGTGATCTCATGCTTTGAATCTTATATATCTTCAAGAATAAGTAGTTAGGACTGACCATGGTCATTGTTAATAGCATGAAATACAAAATATGTATACACGATATTGAATCAATTAGGCACATCTCGATTAGACAAAAATAATTCTATATAATTGCAAGTACTAGAATAGACCTTATGGGCATGGGAGAATTCAGAAAAAAAATGACCTAATTGAGCTTGGAATTGAAATATCACCTCGGCAATATTTCCTATAATGAATTGCAATCACTCGTTATAATATATAATAGAGGGATTAAACCAAGGTCCAAAACAGGAAACCATTTATAATGTATAATAGTCAAGAAGAGTTAGAACACAATGAATAAAATGGTCTAGTCTTAGTCTAAGCAGAAAAAATAAATGTAAATGAATACCTGATCCTTAGTATAATACTCATAAAGGTCCTCAAAATATCAAGAATCTGAGCAGCCCGTAGCATTTTGTTCCAGTAACCTGAAAAGAATTTGAATTCAAAATATGATGAAGGTTGCCACTTCTTAAAGTACTGGTAATGCCAAAAAAACCAGCATTGATCAAGGATACACTGCATTAAAGCCCGCCCTTTTATGAAATGCATCTCTCTAGGGATGCCTATAGGCCCCCCCATTTTGTGAAATGCTTCCTGCAAAATTGTGAAACTTTTTGGAGTGCATTTTGTAGAGGATGTTCACAAAAAGGGGGCATGGGAAAATGTTTTTCTAGGTGCTCCCCATCCCCAGGGCTTTGGGAGTGAGGGATGTGTCCTTGATCCAATGGGACCTGTTCCCGTGTATCACTGGTAAAATATCATAATATATGTGAAGATTAACCTCAAAATATGAAACGATTTTGGACGAATGCTTAAGAATTTGATCATGCCAAACCAAACATTGGATCTAGCTTCTGCTCTTGAGGTTGGATCAGCTGGATCTCGAGCAAGTGGTGATTGTGGAGATAAACCATACAATTTGAGATCTGTATTGACTATTGCTTTCCAATTCACTTATCAGAACCATCTACAAGATAATGTAGCAACCATGCCACGCCAATATGTATGTCATGTCATAGCATTTGTGCAGAGGGTTTCCATTGCACTAGCTCCTTCTCTACATAGTCCTCATCTAGGACCAAGGCCACCTCCTGGTACCCCAGAAGCACTAACACTTACTCATTGGATTTGTTAGAGCTACAGGTAAATAAGGGAGCGTGTGCAGTGCACACAGTAACTTTTGTTCTGGAATATTCCATGTTTTTTATTTCAAGTATTGCGATTATTATGAAGTTGTTTTCTACTGATTACAAATTGTTTGGTCAGAATGCATCTAGGACTAGAACTTTTTGGAAGTAATTTGGAAACCAATGAATCTATGTTGAAACTGCTGTGGTACCACTCAGATGGAATCATTTGTTGTTCCAAGAAGGTATGCGTGACATAAAGAGTGAATACGATACTAAAAAATTGCATTGTCTCTCTCCCTTTTGTTGATTGATAAAACTAACTCTAGAGGGATTTGATTTTTCCATCTAGTGGTCATGAGTTCAATACCCATTGAACCTTCACATGCAGAAATATTGTAGTCCCCGACCCCTGAAGCCAATTGAAAAATGTACACGGACAAGTCACTGACCATGTTTCTCTTTCTAATATTGTAATAATATTGTACTATACTTTTGACCTGCAAACATTGCCTGTACAGATTTGCAAATCAGGAAAGTATTGATATGCTGGAGACAACTTTGGTTTCCCTGCAAGATATATCATTAGAAAAAATACTTGATCATAACGGCCGCAAGAGGCTGTGTTCATATTTTACACAAATTATGCAGCAAGTAATGCTTTCCTTTGAGACTGTGCCACTGCCTTACATTGAGTTGCATTGCAAATATCCATGGTATTAACTAATTTCAATTCTTTTTCTTTTTGACAGGTTTATGCTTATCTACCTGCTGGAATATGCATTTCTAGTATGGGTAGGGCTGTTTCATATGATCGAGCTATAGCATGGAAGGTACTTAATGATGAAAACAATACTCACTACATAGCTTTCATGTTCATGAATTGGTCTTTCGTGTGACCAGTTTTTGGATGTAAATTCAATGGAAAATCCATGTTGGGATTTCATCATCTGAACAAATGGGTTTACTACCTTTTGAATCTTCTGTAGCTTTAATTTTTATGCCAACTAGACAGAAGAACCCTACTAAAAGATTTTATAGACTCTAATGGATCATGTAAGCAGCATCCTTTGGATGCATTTTCTTTAATTCAAGGACATATGCTTAGTTGCTAACACCTATCAGTAAAGTTTCTTTGTTGGGATTTTTGATATTTTGAATTTGCAATGACCTCAACTTCATTTACCACCAATGTATTCAAAACTAGCATGCACAGTTCTATTTCAGAAATATATCTAGTGGTAGCTGAGGTCACATCCTTCTGATAAGCGTTTGGGACATATCTCAATTTTTAATTATCAAAATGGGATGGTAAAGAAGAAAATATGCTCCTATTTTGTTCCTTGCTAATAGTTTTCAACAATCTGTATTTCTCCTTCATCATACAGAATTATGGAATCCTCTTGCATATGGAGATGGATCCATAACAAAAGGACCAAACCAGGAGTCTTTGAGAATGACATCTAGATTCAAATGAAATCATCTGAAAGGGGAATAGAATAACTGAGACTATCTCAAATTATTGAAAAATACAATCAAAGAGAAAATTTCACAATAATCATAAAATCATCCCATCCAATGCCCAAACTCATTGATCACACAGATGTTTTGTGAACCTAAAAGAAAATGGAATGCAAACCTGACTGCTAGATTATTAGTTCCAATCACTATGGATGGTTGTAACTGATTTCATTAAAAAATCAAAGTGCAGTATGGAAAAGAAAAATCTTAAAGAAGCATAATGCATTAAAGATGCTACTCAAATTTCAAGTCAATGGTTTTCCCATACCAACAGTTCATCTGCACCATAATATTTTGCTAGTCCACTCACAACCTGCCGCACCTTTTCTTCTCCCACATCTATTTCCTCAACAAGTAAACTGTTACATAGGGAAAACCAAGGTACAAGTCAATAGTAGCCAACATAAGTAAAATATAACAAATTTCCAAATTTTTCATTTTTCATATTGGAGAACCAAGAGGTATAACTAATAGTTGTTGGGTCATTCTCACACTTACCTATCAACTGATGGGTGCTTCCAGGCCTTGTGAATAACACCAACCTGAATGTCAAGTATTGTCACGCTAGTTTCTGTCTCTTTCTTATCGACTAGTTCCCTTGCTTTAGTTTTCTTCTTTTGTTCAATTTTCTTCTTCTCTTCCTTTTCCTTCTCCTTCTCCTTTTCCTTTTCTAGATTACCTACCGCATCATTCCTCCTCTTTTCCATCTAAGAAGTACAAAATGCAATATATTTCAACCAATAAACAGTAGAATCCATTTCATAAAATGACCGATTGAGCTCATGCCTACATAGGAATATAAACACTATAATATCTCTTTGGAACAACGATGCCATGTGCCAATGGGTTTGACTGATTGCATCTATAAAGCCATGATATTCCCCATGAAATATCATTGGACGGTACAAATTTAAATTCAAACATGGAAAGAATTGGGAATACCAAGAAAAAAACTAGAATGTCAATTTGACCACAATTTATACTGATCAAGTAGTCCTTGTTAAGGTTGTCAAATACTCTATTGTATACTGTCTTATGGATAATTTTTTATGCACTTACATCATGTGGACCCACATCACACTTCTAGAATCAAGTCAGGTTACATTTCTCATCATAATATTCCTTTTTCCCTGTGATTTTAAGCTATTATTTGGCACATTATAGAGATATAATGCAAACTCTGTCCAGTAGCTATTTTAATTGGGGCCATAATAGTATCTATGCCTAATGTATCATAAGCCTCAGTATTTTTTACTGGAGTGGTGATCAATTACCATGGGGCGACCTCTGCTAATGGGATTTCACCCACTTCATTTAATCAGCTTTCATCCCTAGAGGTTTCATCATAGTATATTTCATTTTACATTTTATTCCTAAAGGTTTCATCCTTTTGTTTTTTCCTTCGGTTTCATCTGATATTTATCAGTTAACTCCTTTAGAAGAACCATATCCTTTGGTTGTAAATGCAAATTAGGAATATGTATTACTTGTAAACCTGACAGACTTGCAGCATTTACGTTTTCTGCATTGTCCAAACCACGTTTAGAATAAAATTCAAAATGTAAAGTCGACCCTAACTGGCTTGTTGCTTCATCAAAACCATTTTATACAACACACGAGAACATGCCCAATCCTTCTTCTTTACTTCCCCATCCTTGTGATAGAGAAAGAAAATGACAATTCAACACTACACTTCCTGGCAGTTTTCCACTCAGGTGTAGCTTCGTAGGGTTAATCTTGACAAGAGCTGGAAGAGCTTAAAGAGCTGATAAAAGTATGTCAAGATCATTTGATGAAAGAAGGTGTGTGAAATGCTGCATAAAACATACAACTTTACAATTTTTTTCCATGTAAACTCTTCCTAACCTCTTCCTGCTTCTGCCTCCTTGACTCTCGGGAGGTCGATGGCTGAAGATCATACCTCTATGTAAAATTGTACGGATCCACTACAGAATGGAGCAGATCTACAGGTTATAAAATTGAATCTCTCTGCAAACAATATTGAACATATCTACCACATAGTAGAGGAGACCAAGAGGGTATTGAGCATGATTCTGAAAATGGGTTGATGCTCACACATGTAACTTATATTGCCCACAAATACCCACACGTAAATTTGAAATATAAATGGTATATATATTTTAAATATGTAATGGGAACCTTGCATATATCTCTGATTTTTATGTGTAAAAAGAGATGAATCTGGGTCATCCTGAGTGAGTGAGCAGAATCGTTGCAATGGGGCAGATACACAGAATTTCCAGCATGAGGTTGAGTGTAGATGCTTCTCTAACCTTTGGAAATATTAGGAAGGAGGGTGGCTGAGAAAGCAAAGATGTGGGTTCCATTTCTAGGTCCAGATCAATTTGCAGGTGGTCAGTTGGATTGAAACAGCTTGAGACCCACGCATAGACAAGTGACCACACAAGACAAGGTGATGTTAGGAGTTGATTCAATGCCAAGGGTTAGTGTCAATGCCCCGGATAAATGATAACAATTCACAGTAAAAAGAAACTTATCAGTGATTTTAACCTAGCCACATACGCTTTAGGAAAAATTTATCAATTCGCACTAAACAAAGAAACTTTCAGTATTATAATCAGGAAAAATTTATCAATTCACACTGAACCAAGAAAATTACTAGGGATTTTGTAAGGGAAGAAGGATGATGTTGAATCTAGAGCTGCAAAATTTGTGTCCGTCTTTTCACGAGCCTCCAGGTTCTCTTCAGTGTTGTTTTATCTTGGCAACGATGGTAATACCAAAATTGAAAACCGTCAACTGTGTTAAATATCCATACCAATCTCCTCATCCATACCAATATCCTCAACGGTATCGCGGGTGGCCTCATAAATGACCAAAAATGCCACCCAATTAAGAGTACTTGCCCTCATAACCCACCAAACCCTCCTAGCCTCCAGCGAACCCAAAATATTTGGCACCAACGGTCTATTTGGATAGGCTATTTGGTGCCAATGAGCGGGTTGAATAGTCATTAATGGAATTAGAGGATGAAATCTCCACGGGTTCAAGAAAATTTGCCATCATGGTTGGAGACTTGTTGGGTCGAGATTTGGGTAGACATCTCTATTTGCAGAATATATTTTTTTGTTTTATTTTTATTATTATGTCTCCGACGAACTGGGGACATTTATATATGGTGAAGTTGGATTAGTTTTTTATTAATTTTCAAAATAGAAATTTATGTTTACAATGTTTTTTATTTGTATTATTTTTTTTTAAATCGTTATTTTGTCATTTGGTTATTAGCCAGAAGCAGCTGACCTCAAATCTCGGGAATCCGCTTCAAGCGTAGGTTGTTGGCTCACGCTAGCGGCATTAACTTGGTTTTTTCGGAGTGAGTGGGATGATGTCTAGCATGTCTGAGTCCTCTATTGACCAATAACTACTACCACATTATTGCATTTACATTTGATAGGCCATGCCATAATTCCTTATAGCAATTTGGTATTTATTACAATGAACCAAATTAAATTCATGGGACAAGAGATGAAGCATAGAACGTAGAGGATAAGATTCCCTGACCCTCACCTCTTAAATCAAAGTATCTTTTACAGTATATTCCATTGTCCACTTCTTTTCTCTCCTAAATTTTCCAATCAAGAAACCCTATCAGTTGTTTTGACAATGACGTCTACATGAATGTTCTTAAATATCACTTACAATGGCAGCTGGGACATATACAACGTGAAGTTTAGTCAATTCAGATCACAACTACTCATGGCACCCCTACAACTACAATGACAACTAAGATATCTTGCATTTTTATTAATGCCCTTTATTGAATTGTCATTCGAATTCATGGTACCTTTAATAACTCATTGAACCATTCAACTGCTTCTACACTCTACATTCATCTTTGAAGCACCACTCTCCAACGATTATTTTAAACATGCAAACATAGAATACAGAGCTGCAAAATTCACCATCAATGGCAACTGAGCATCAAAATTCACCATCAATGGCGGCCTCCTGGAAGCTTGAATTTGTCATGACTACTCTCATCTCAATGTGTTTTTACTTAATCTCAAGTTTAGAGGTGGTTCAAGGTCAAGGCACACCACATTTTTCTGCATTAATTGTGCTATGAGAATCTACTCTTGATGCTGGCAAAAATAATAACATCAATACACCGAAGAAGTGAAACTTCTTGCCTTATGAAAAATATTTTCCTGGTGGGATACCTATTGGACGCTTCTCTAATGGAAAGCTTACTTCACATTTATTGGGTATAACCTCCAAAATACTCAACATTTATATTTCTACATACATTCCAAGGATTGAATAATTTTTCTTAGTCTCATTTCTGTATATTGTGAACTATAGCTTCGGCCTTGGGTATCAAAGAAACAATCCCTACATACCTCAACCCAGAACTAATGTCTGACGATTTAATCACCAGAGTCACATTCATCTTGGTTGGCTCTAGCTATGACAAAGCTACTTCATAGAGTGGAGTAAGTAAAAATCCATGGCACATGCTCTACTGTCTCTCTTTCATAGCGATCCTTTTTCATCTAAAATTTTCACAAAGTTCTATATGCTCATTCTGCTATATATCCTTCAATTTTTTTATTGATATCTATTAGATTTTTGAATAAGTATTGTTATCATGACTGCTGAGTACTAGGCCTGCAGCCACACCCAAACATAGGCTGTTCATCATAATTTGAATCAGAAGGTGGGTCTGATGGATAAAATCAAAGAGATTATTTCGGGAGGCCATACTCATACCTAGACTAGTTATACCGGCTAGACTGCTCATTCTAATCCAATTTAGAATCCAGGGCTAGTGGATAAATTCAAAGGGATGCTTCTAGGAAGCCATGTTCAAACTAGTTATTCTAGTTCAACTCAAAAGCTTGGGTTGGTGCATAAAATCAAAGCGAAGATTCCCAAACTCCAGAAGAAGTAAGTAATGAGGAAAGGAGAAGGGCAAGAGGAAGAGAAAAAGCATGAGCACTAAGCAGTAATGAGGCTTTGGCCATCATAGTGTCATTTTTCCCTTCATAATTGGATGATAATAAGCATCATGCAATTTGAATAGTGTGTGTTAGAATACACAAGTACGATATGAATCTCACACGATTCACATGCCATGTGTTGTATAGTATTTGCAGTTGTTGTGTTTAGTTGCTCGGGAGATTTGCTGTTGTGTTTAGTTGTATGTGGTCGTTTGATTTTTTTTAATATCTATAAAAAGTTAAAGATTTATGACCTACTCTGTGTATTGATGGAATTTTATCTATTAAGAAATATGTGAAAAAGCAACATGAGGATGTTTATCCCGGTGTTCATTGTTTATACTCTTGCATGCTTACTTACTTGGTTGGTTTCCTGTACTGAAAGTGGTGGCATTTTACATGTTTTTGCATAATGTAATAAGTTTTGAGAAGCAAATACAATATCTGAGGGAATACCAGTCACGATTATGAGTTATCATAGGACCGCAAGAAGCTTCCAGAATTATTAGCGAGTCCCTATATTACATTGGTACAGGAAATGTTGATTCCTGCGTCAGTTATTTTAATTTCAACCCTCCAAACCTTCGATTTAACCATGCATCTTAGTTTACTGTCTCCCAGTATGTATATTATCTCATTAGCCTTGGTTCTAAATATATACAGGTTACAACCTTACTTTAGTTATTCTTCTCTCATTTCGAGATTCATATTCATGGGATTAAATATTGGAAGTCTAGTGTTTTTGGAATTATTTGAATGTGGCTTTTATAGTATAAAAGTAGGGAAGAAAAATGCAATTTATTATAAAAGGGTTAGGGTTAGGATTGAAGATATTATAAGGAAGTTTAGATCTATGAAAATGAAGTCCATAACATTGTAAGAACAATGTACAAGCATTTTACAGCCATTAATGGATGTTTGTAGTTTGGAATATTAATATTGATAGGAGTTTGTGACTAGATGTATACAATACAAGGGCTCAGAAAATGCTGGTGGTCGGTCTATCTATATGGGGGTGTTCACCTTCAAAGAGAACATACCTAGCTTTTGCTTGAAGGACATGTAACGAGAGACTAAATGCTGCATCATACGAATTCAATCAGAAGTGGGAACCGACACTTGCAAACTTGCAGGCTTCTCTTCCCGGGTCTACGATTGTCTATTCAAACAACTATGACGTTGCTATGAAGACTCTTTAGAATCCGGTGGATTATGGTAAAGTATGTTGTTTTGAATCACGTAATTCGTAAATATATTGATTTGAATTCCTCACAAGGGCCATATTATTTATATCTCCAACTACTATTTTTTGAAAATTGCAGATGGCACAAACAAGCAGACCAGTGGTGGTTAAGATTGGTTTTTGGGATTAGGTAAGGGATCTTGCACATGGTTATGATTATGTAATGGGTCTGATTATTTTTACCCCTATAGTAGTGCTTGGATGGTTCCCTTTTGTATCGGAGTTTCAGACTAGGTTTCTATTTAATCAAGCTTTCAATAGGGGTCTACAAATATCTCCCATATTGGCTGGTATCTACCATATTGGCTAGTGGAAAGAAGCAATATTAATTTGGGTTCATATATGTAATAGAAAACAAATTCTTTGTTTTGATATCAAGGTGTTTTTTATATCTAATAACTGTTATTTTATGAAAAAAAAAATTTAGTTATTAATACTATAAAAAATTTACAATTTTCTCACAATCCTTACAAGTTAATGTATTGTCTAATGTTTCTTTTATTATTAAAAATCAATATGGTTGTCAATTTATTCCAACTCTCTCATCATATATATTCTTTTAACTTTAATAAGGTGGATTTGAAAATGGGAAACGTATGCAACCCAGGAAATGTCTTAATTTGGTTTTCTTTTATTATTATTTTAGAATGACATGTGGTTTTTAAATTGACAAGAAAAGTTTATTGTTTATACTTTAGATAAATTTACATTTATCTCAAAGTTAAAAGATTTATATTTTAAATTTAATAAATTCATAATAATTCACTCATTAGATTACAAAATCTATTGTCAACAATATTTCTATGAATTAGACACACTTTATCCATTCACATATTTATATTTTAAATTTAATAAATTCATAATAAGTCACAAAATTTATTGTTAGCAATGATGTATGGATTACACACACTTTATCCTTGACATAAGATTTGTGTGTATTCGAGAGATGATCATCTACACATAACTCATGCATAACTAACAACCAGAAAAGTTTGTTAACATTTTTCATATATTGTGAAGTCCTTAAACATAGACATTGCATGGTATTTATATGTTAAGTCCTTAAACTTGGAGATTGCGCGGAATTTAAATTATCTTCTTTGGCTTAACATTTATCATATATTTTTAAGTCATTAAACTTATAGATCGTATGGCATTCAAATTATTTAAATTTTCTTTTTTGGATTAACATTTATCATATATTGTTAGGTTCTTAAACTTAGAGATTGCAAGACAATTAAATTATCTTCTTTGGCTTAAGGATTTAGGTGAATTAGCCAAAGAATTTAGGTGAATTTGAAGTATTTGATAGATTTTTTTGTGTTACATTGAGTAATATATCCACCTATACTAAAAGGTATTTCTCTAACACAAAATCTATAAAAAGAAAAAACTAGAAGGAAACCATCCATGCAAAAGAATAGGTATTATCCATTTAAAAGGGTATGCTTCAATGATGTTTTGAGACAATTGCTAGTGGCTTTATTCATAAGGCATATTTTATTTGTTAATAGCCTAATCCAAAAGACTATTTTCTTTACTAATAGCTTCTTATCATTTCATCTTATATCAACACCTATAAGAAACCTCGGGGTCATTGCCACCTCGTGGCTCTTGTTTTTAGTATTTTATTATATAACTTATATAGATTTTTTTTTGTTTTTGTTATATATTTTTTTTGTTTTATTTTTATTATTGTATTATATAAATTATGTTAATTGGTTATATATTATATTTTTTTAATAATTATCATGTAATTTGTTTAGTTTTATAAATGGAGTAGTCTACGGAGTCGAAGATTTGACCCAAAAGCCAGTCATAGTATCCACTTCTTGACCAAATCATTGACTTCGACCGGTACCAAAATCTGATCAATACTCTTCAGGACGACGACCGGTGATAGCCATAGATGAGGGCCCTACATCCCCTTGAGAACCGACCATTCGAATGTGCCTCCTCCACGTAGACTTACCAAATGCACCCAATGCATGGCAAAAAAAACACGTCAACTTCGGATCTGTGGGTTGAAGGTATCATTCGACCCTTGCTATACAATGACATCTGCAACAAGTAAACCTCCTTGCAAAGTTTAATCACTTGTTCTATTAATGTTTGCTTCAGTTTTCCTTTGGAGCGTGTGAGGAATGTTGATGTGAAAAAACCATTTACCTTTGCAAATAGTGGCATTGCAGGAGGGTTCTCATGCTTTTCCCATGCTAAAAGCTCAAAATGCATATGGTTATGAGCGCATAGGCTGGAAATGGTGATAATTGTGAATTTAAAGTGGAAGCAGTAACTACGGCATCATTAAGACCTATAAAAATCCATAACAACTGGTTATTGATTTGAGTGATGAACATGATTGGAGGGGAAAGAACGATACCTTTGAAGCGCTCAGACTAGTCATTGCAAGATCTTGAACCGGCCTATCATTTTCAAAAATATGGCATCAAGTGCAAAAATAGGGGAGCAGGGGTCGAACGACACCTTCATCCCACAGATCCAAAGTGGATGTGTTTTTTTTGCAATGCATTAGACTCATTTGGTAAGTCTATGTGGAGGTGGTGCATTTGAATGGTCGGTTCTCCAGGGGATCTACAACTTATATGGTTCTTCTAGCTAGGTATCGATATGGTACTGGTTCTAGTACCTAATTCGTAACTGACGTAGGAACCTAGTTTTCCTTTGGAACTCGCTTAGCCGGGCTTGCTTCAATGGTGCAACAAGGATAAAGATGGTCAAGAGAAAATTCATGCAATTGATTTGCTGGATCTCTAAAGATCAATGTACATGGCACCAATATTACTAATAGAAGGTTTTAGAGTTTACAAAATTTACACTTCATTTTCAAATTTGCAATTTTCCACGACACAATTAAAAATGACAAACATAAATGAGTAATTCATATTCTTCTAGCTAGTCATTTTTTATGCCGTGACTAAATTAGTCGTGTATGTTAATCATTTTTAACTCTGTCACTTATTATATAGTCATATTTGTTAACCGACGACTAAATTAGTCATTGATTTGAGTCATTTATAGTTGGGTCAATCAAAATTGCTCATATTTAGTAGAAAATCACTTGAAAAACCTCTGGTGACTAGAATTTTTAGTCACCTAGTATCTAATTCCTCATTTTGTACTAGTGTACTATGTGTTCCAAGAATTTCCTACAATTTGTTGTCTGTCTATCAAATCACTCATTCTAGTAAAGGTAAAACTGTAATGTTTACACCTCACCAAGTTGTAATCAAGGATTTTAAAAATACTCAAAATGTCCTTGCTACTGGAGCTTTTTATTATTATACCAGGTTGTATGAATTTAACAACTTTGGGTCATCACCTTTTCCTTCAGTTTTTGTTGCTCATAGTGATAACTTGAGCAAACTTTGGCATGAGCAATTTGATCACTTAAATTATCACTCATTGCAACAACTATGTAAAGAAAGTATGGTGACTGTTCTTCCGATGGTACCTTGCAAGGATGGTGTTTGTTCTAGTTGTGAACTCAGAAAACATCATCGGGACAGTTTTGACAAATGTGCCTCTTGGCATGCCTCAGTTCCCTTGGAGCTTGTGCATAGTGACTTGTGTGGTCCTCTTCCATCTGCTTCCTTTTCTCGTTTCAAATATTTCTTAACTTTCATTGATGACTACTCTAGACACACTTGGGTTTACTTCCTAAAACTTAAGAGCGAAGTATTTAACATGTTCTTGGCCTATAAGGCCCTTGCCAAAAAACAATCTGGTCATCAAACTATTAAGGTTAAGATATGATAATGGAGGAGAATATGTTAACAAAAAATTCACTACTTTCTACAATGAACAAGGAATCCAACAACAACACATTGTTCCATATACACCACAATAAAATGGTGTAGCTGAACGAAAGAACTGCACTTTAAAAGAAATGGCTAATTGTATGATCCAATCTAAGGGACTAAGTCTTCAATATTGGGTTGAGGCCATAAATTGTGCAAATTACATAGTTAATCGCATAGCCACTAAAGTTTTACAAGGTATAACACCAGAAGAAGCATGGAGTAAAATTAAACCAGATGTAAGTCACTTTCGTGTGTTTGGTTGTGAAGCATGGGCTCACATTCCGGATGAAAAACGGAAAGCATTGTAGCCTAAAAGTGAAAAGTGCATATTTGTTGGATATTATGAAGATGTAAAAGGTTATATACTTCTTCAACTACATTCTCATGATATAATCATTAGAAGAGATGTTAAATTTGATGAAAATATCTTGGCCTACGAGTCTAACTTGGTGGTTGTGCCATCTTTGTCCTGCGAGCCTGATTCAACGACTATGTCTTCTTCTTATTCTTCCAACTTCCTTGACAGGTTTCCAACTCCAATTTCTGATGATGATAGTGAGGATGAAAATACACCTCCACCTGTTGATGTTCCTCTAGTTGCACCGACACCAATGCTTCCTCGATGGGTCCGTTCAACATGTGAAGCAGCTCGTGATCTTGCCGATGATCCTAGAGATCAACATCGAACGCGTTCTCAGTTTCAGTGAGCCTCTTCTCTTTTGGCTCAAGTTTCTGAGAATCATGATTCAGAAACTTTTTCAGAAGCTTCAGGAAATCCAGATTGGGATACAACTATGGATGAAGAATATCGTTCCTTAATGATGAATGATACTTGGGATATTGTTCCTCTTCCAAAAGGAATAAAACTTGTCAGATGTAAATGGATCTAGATAACTAAGTGTTGGAGACATTTACCACAATACACACTCATTTTGGTCAAATTGGCCTAGTTAAACCACTATCCTAGGTATTATTGACATTAATTGACATCAGTGGAGCATTAAATGACATCATCCATTCACACACACGCCTACCTTTAGTCAAGGAGGATAACTTAGCTTTCTCCTACATTCAAGGATGCTAACTAGAGCACTCCGGGGGTGAGATGAGTGTCATTAATGCACTTTATTGCTAACTGATGGTTACAATAAGTTAAATAGGGTAGTGAAGGTGCCTCCTCTCATTAAATTGATTATTTAATGATTATTTAATGAACTAGAGTCAACCGGGGCGCCTCCAACCACTTTTGATGTTCAGTTACATTTCAGTTAACCTCATCGGGGTTCATTGGAGTCATTGAAGTGCTAGAACTTGATCGTTGGCTTGCTATGACATATGTTTGATCTCTTTCAGTTGAGACTCAGTCATTTATTGCACTTCGATTTTAGTTAGGGCTCAGTTGAGTCAATTAGGGTTTTGATCAGTGGTTAACTTTAGTGTTGACTGTGGCTTACATTTAGTTAAGCTAGACTCACTCATTCAATTCGAATGACCTCCTTAGGAATTCGAATTGCTGTGTCATTCATGCTTGCAGCATGACATTGTAATGTAATTTCTTGTTCTTTGTGTGAATATATAGAGCGGCTGCTCATTCTGTAGCCCATTTTACACCATTTCATAAGTTATTTGTTGATTAATATTTGATGAGACTAATGTTTAGTCCCTAGATCACTATGCAATATTAATATGGTATCAAATATCATAGTGGAATGAAGCTCCGATCTCTCAAAAACAAGGTTTTTTACATATCTTGCATGAAAATTGAGCAATAGCTCAAAAATCCAGCACTGCACTAGAATCCAAGGCTTACTACTTAATACCCCAAGTAAGGAACTTGTTGATTAAGCTTGCTTGATTTACCATGCTAGGTGTGATGAAAGCCTAAAATGTGCAGGCTGTATAACCTTATGGTGCCCATTTTGTTGTGATTTGTAGGTTTTAATAGGTAAAACTTTGAATGGACTCATCAGTCCCTCTTCTCACCCCATTCACAAGCTATTCGGAATGGAAGTTGAAGATGGTTGCATATTTGAAGAGATGAGGTCTCTATGAGGTGTCTATTGGACTTGGAAAAGAGTCTTATGAGAATTAAAATGACTAGCTAAATGACAGTGATAGAGCTTTTGGAGAAATATGTCTGGTCCTTTCTCCTAGCTTGCGCTACCTTATTGGTTCTACTGAATACCCAAAGGATCTATGGACAATATTGGACAGAACCTTTGGCAAGCACAATGAGGATCATAATAGAAATTTGGAGATCACATCCAGCACCACAAGAGTTCTTTACTCAAAATTATCGTCCTCTACTCTCTCTGATGAAGTTGTTCAAGATGAAGATGAAGCAGAATCTTCTACACATTCAATTTGAATTGAAGAAAGTCTCCATGTAGTGACTCCTTCTTTTGATGCTCCGGAAGTTCATGAGATCTCTGATATCTCATCTCCTCATATTTCTAAAACATAAGAAGACATTTGAATCTCTGATATTGAAGAAAAATACTGTTTCACTTCCATGCAAACATTCACCGCTGATTTTCCTTCGAATTCTGTGCAAAATTTACCAGTAATTGCTTCCGAAAGTGAAGAGAAATTTTATTTTTCTTCCTCTAATGTTGCTACTGGTGTGAAAATATGTAAAAAATTGGATATTTTGTAAGAAATATTAGATTATAATAGTGACACATTCGCTCCACATGATCTATATCTTCCAGCAAATTCATGCAGGATTGCATGCACCAAAATTCAGAATTTTGAAGAAAAAGACAACTGTGCATCCACCGTCTAGGTTGACCATACTTTTGGATATGATATGAACCTTATTGGATATTATATGATATTATTTGGATCTGATATGATATTTATTGGTTCAAAATTTCAGGTTCATAAACCTTCAGTACTGCTTGTAGCTGTTCTCATCAACGGTGTGAAGAAACAAGTACCGCAAGTCTCCTTCGAAACTGCTGCTGGGGATTTGATTTCATTTCACAGTTTTGGATCTGTTGTGAACTTATTTACATATAATTTAATTTATGATATGATATTATTTGGTTCACATTTTAAAATCCAAGAGCTTTCAGTCATGCTTGTAGATGCTCTCACCAATTTCGGTGTGAAAAATCAAGTACCGCACTTTCTCTTCAAAACTGCTGATAGGGATTTGGTGTTAGTTTCCTCATATGAGGTTGATGATATTTTATTATTTGATTCATTAGATATTACAGAAGCTATATCATATTATGGAGCTCAATAATTTTCTCTCCACAGTCCCAGGACTTCTCTACATTTGGTCACATGCTCATCTCCTCACAGAACTAGTAAAGAGGAAGACATTTTGCATCTGCTTGGACACTTGCTCCCAAGATTTGGGGATGATTTTACCACTCATGGTTTGATTTTAAAGGCTGAAACATATCAGTTTCTTGAGTGTTCCACACATGGTTCGAATCCTCAAGAACCTTTGCTCTCTCTTTAGATGATTTCAGCTACTCTACATGGGTCCAGTTTTCACCGTGCAGCTGTTTATATTTATGATTCAGTTTAGTGCATTGTTCTTCTTCCAAATTGGAATATTCCTCCAGAAATATTCATTTAGTTTGGATTCATAGGTTCACATGCACAGTCTCAGGATACTACTGCATAGAAGAACCTATTCTTGATTTGCTGCTTAGTTTAAGGTGGGGAGTATTTTTCTTGTGACGTTTTCCCTGTTTCCTTGGTTATATTAAGCAATTACTTTATTGTATAGGGTGACCTATGGCCTTTTTTACTGGGGACCTAGCATTTTTATGCATTTTATGTTTTCTAACTCCTCTTGAGTATAGCTTAAGGGGGGGTGTTGGAGACATTTTCCACCATACACACTCATTTTGGTCAAATTGGCCTAGTTAAACCACTATCCTAAGTAATATTGACATTAATTGACATCAGTGGAGCATTCAATGACATCATCCATTCACACCCATGCCTACCTTCAGCCAAAGAGGCTAACTTAACCTTCTCCGGGGGTGATTTGAGTGTCATTAATGCACTTTATTGCTAACTGATGGTTACAATTAGTTAAACAGGGTAGTGAAGGTTCCTCCTCTCATTAAATTTATTATTTAATGATTATTTAATGAACTGGACTCAACAGGGGCGCCTCCAACCACTTCTGATGTTCAGTTACACTTTAGTTCACCTCATCGGGGTTCATTGGAGTCATTGAAGCACCAGCACTTTATGGTTGGCTTGCTATGACATGTGTATGATCTCTTTCAGTTGAGACTCAGTCATTTATTGCACTATGATTTCAGTTAGGGATCAGTTGAGACAATTAGGGTTTTAATCAGTGGTTAACTTGAGTGTTGACTGTGGCTTACATTTAGTTAAGCTATACTCACTCATTCAATTCGAATGACCTCCTTAGGAATTTGAATTGCTTTGTCATCCATGCTTGTAGCATGACATTGTAATGTAATTTCTCATTCTTTGTGTGAATATACAGAGAGACTACTCATTCCGTAGCCCATTTTAAACCATTTCATGAGTTATTTGTTGATTAATCTTTGATGAGACTGATGTTTAGTCCCTAGATCACTGTGCAAGATTAATACTAAGTACGCATCAGATGGAAGTGTTGAAAGACTTAAGGCAAGGTTAGTTTCCAAATGTTTTTCCCAAGTTTAAGGGATTGACTACAATGAAACCTTTACCCCTATCATAAAAATGAACTCCATCCTTCTTGTTCTTTCCCTTGCAGCCTTGCATAACTAGGAATTCCATCAAATGCATTTCAAGTCTTCCTTCTTACATGGTGATTTACAAGAGGATATTTACTTGGAACAACCTCCTGGATATGTTCAAAATAACTCTATCCTTGTCTGTCGCCTTAAGAAATCCTTATATGGCCTTAAGAAAGATCCTAGAGCTTGGTATGCCAAAATGAATAGCTTTCTCCTTGACACTGGTTTTTCTAGATGCCATTCTGACCCCAATGTCTATACCAAGAAAGTAGGAAACCATATCATCATACTTGTTCTTTATGTTGATGATCTTATCCTTACTGGCAGTGACCCTAAACTTTTAACCCATGTGAAATCTAGTCTTAAGCAAAATTTTGAAATGTCATACTTAGGACATTTGTATTATTTTCTGGGTCTGCAAGTCTTGCAAACCAAAGAAAGAATATTTCTTTCCCAGTCTAAGTATGCTTCTAACCTTCTTCGTCGCTTTCACATGGAATATTGTAAACCATCCCCTTCTCCCTTCCAGTCTGGAGTCAAACTTTCTGCCAGTTATACTTCCCCTGAAGTAGATGCCACCTTGTATCATCAACTTGTTGGTAGTCTCTTATACTTGACTCATTCCTGTCCTGACCTTTCCTTTGTTGTTGGTCATGTTGCTTTTTATACGCAAAAACCTCATGAAAGTCACTGGAAAGAAGCAAAAAGAATACTTCGATATATTTGAGGTACAATTCAGTTTGGGATTCATTACAGTACAGGAGGGAAACCTTTGTTGGTTGGTTTCACTAATTCATATTGGGCCGATGATCCTGATGATTGAAAGTCTACTACAGGTTATGTTTTCAGTATGGGATCTAGACCTGTCACTTGCGATTGTAAGAAACAACAAGCTCTTTCTCTTTCTTCAGCAGAAGCAGAATATCGAGCCGTAGTTAATGCTAGTCAGGAAGCCTTATGGCTTCGACAGATCCTTTCAGAGTTTGGATTCAAGCAGCAACATCCTACTCCACTTTGGTGCGAAAATCAAAGTGCCATCAAGCTTGCCAAAGATCCAGTTCTACATCAAGGCACCAAAGACATTGAGCTACACATGCACTTCATCAGAAATCTTGTTCATGATCGTGTTCTTGAAATTCTCTATTTCCCTACATATGATCAAGTTGCAGACATCTTCACCAAGTCTCTTACAGAAGCGATTTTTTCTAAACTTTGATCTATGTTAGGAGTTCACGAATGTGTCCTTAAGGGGGGATAGGCTCTAATTCCTCCTTCTTTCTCCTAATAGTGTCACTTTTGTAAATCCTTCAATCCTATCCCAAGTGGTTCTTAAGGGGGGATGTTAGGATATTTAGACACTTAGGATTTAGTTAAGATCAACTTGTGTAATATATCGATGAGGTAAAGTGTGTTTATTTAGTATGCAGTAGTATGCATTTGTAAATATTCTAATCCAATGGTCACGATATGTTCTAGACATAAATTGATCCGACGGTTCAACTTCTCTTAGATCATACCTACCATTCATCTGTGGCTTAAAACCCGATTGGTCCATGATCTCTATTTAAAGAGCATGGAGGGTCCTTGGCTAGTTGATCGATTATGAGAAGTTCATGTAACTTTCTTTATTTTGCATAATAAATTGATCCAAGTAGCTAATTGGTTGGGGACATGGACTATTTCCCTCTCGATGGTTTTAACCATGTGACAAACATTGTTGTATTAATCCATGATATGTTTGTGTGAGTGGCTGCTCTTGGTGTTTGGTCTTTTGGGAGTACCCTGTGTACCTGAAGAATGTTTTCAGTGTCAATTGACCAGATAAATTTGTGATTTAGAAATTTTATTTTACTGTTTACATTATACTTGTTTCCTCTTCCATAACAGATAGATTTTATTGTTTCAATTCTACTATGCTTTTCAGAAAACTTTCTTGACCAACACTAGAGATCGGAATCAGAAAACCGTCTTTATATGTTGCTCCAGGAAGAACAATCTATCTTCTTCCTCGAGCGTAGGTTGGACGGATGGTATGTTATCCCAGCCTCCCCAGGGAATATCCAAAGTTTATATCCAGTTACCCAGCATTGTCTAGCTCCCAACTATAATACATTCGCCATTGACTCTGACCATCAGGTAGGGGACATCCATTTGAGGCTTGGATTTTGACAAGAGACGAATGAAAGGCTGATTGGAAATAGCAAGGGTGTCCAATGGAGTTCCTTGGCTGAAAAATGGAGGCATGTAGCCTTTGTAATTCAAAAATTCATGACCTGTCAGGGTCGATTCAAGCTACTACACAGATACCCCTTTTGGCTGCTAATCCACCTACGACATAAGAGGTATGTAAATATGCCCTACTTTCTACTACATTTTCTTATTTAATTGATGAGCTCAATGGCCAAGAAGGAAAATAAACCAAAAACTAGTATCACACATTATGGGTTTAAAAAACTAATTGCTAAGGATGCAAGCCAACACAGAGCCACGTGAAGGGCAACAGGATACACTAGGCAGGTTTAACGAAAACGAAATAGAACCTCAGTGTAATATCTCAAAATAAGTTATACTCTAGTCTACAAGGAAACATAATATGCAAAAGGAAACGATGGAAGGACATGCAAATCCCTGACTGAAGCAACGAATTTCCTAAAACCACCAGAGCAGAAGCTCCCTGGAATTCCTAAAAGCTTCAAAAAAATGCCCAAGATAATCAATTTTCTAACCCTAATATTCCCAAAAAGATTATTCCCGATACAGAGAGGGAACCGAAGAGGAAAGAAACTCCACAATTGCTAAAATAAATCGATCTTACAACAAAAATTTCATAATGGAAATACTTTATATAGGGTTTCGAAGGCAGAACCAGTAAGATAAAGAATGTTCAGCACCCTGGATAGGTCAAGGAGAGAATTTTCCCTGTGCGCAGGCATCGTAGGCTCCAGAACCAATTGCTCTGTAGTGGGCATTATTTTTTATCGACTACTCTGATTAGGGTTATTTTGAGTGAAATTCTCCTCTCCTGAAATGATTTTGGCCATCATTGTGTCTCGAATGTTAACAATAACTCAAAATGAAAATTAAAATGGTAAACAAGGAATATAGTATTAATAAACCAAATAAAACTATGGTAATGGAAATTAAAATGGTGAACACTTTTGCGAAAGTAAGATGCAAGATAGTATCGAAGTTAATGAGTTTTTATACATATATAAATAAGAAAGAATTGTAAGGTTATTCTGTTTATAGTCACATTCACCTTTAAAAGGTCCCTCTCATAGCCTGAACCACAAAAACTCATAGGGAGAAGTACACCAATTCCCTTATTTTTCAATTCCCTTATTCGAATACTCTTAATCTGGTTGGTCTCAATCGAATTTGGTTGGGCCTGGCGATGGATGGTGGATTTCTTATACAAATTCCAATTTTGCTTGCCCGGATATACACTTTTGGTCCAAGATTGTCAGATAGTTTGTTGTATTTATATAGGCTTCAGAATGTGATCTTAGCTTCAATATTGGTTGATTCCCATAATACTCTTCTTCTTTATTTATTTCTGGATTTTTTACTCTTTTCTTATTACGGGCTTCGACTAGCAAAGAAATCTATCCCAAACAAAAAGCCTTACTAGCCTTTGGAACAACTAAAAAAGAAACTTATTTCTTAAACAATGGCAAAGCAATAGCACAAAAATCCTTGCAAGTCTTTCGAACAACTAAACAAGACCCTTATTGCTTAAACAATGGAAAAGCAACAGCAGAAAAAGGATGGAACTTTCATTGGTTATGGGATTGAACGAGATATTGATTTGAGCTTATAAATAGACCGAAAAACTTTAAAACTTGAAAATTGAAGGATAAAATATATCCTTAAATTTTCAAGTTTTAAAGTGACTAAAAATCTAAAAATCTTTAATTTAATATATATATATATATATATATATATTAAATTAAATGTTTCATTAAGTTTTTATTTAATTTAATATATATATATTAAATTAATTATTTCTTTAGATAAGAACTTATTGGAAATTGTTTTCCAACCTACAATGATAGTAAGATAACTTTCATTAATGATAATAACAACCATATATTTAAGTTTAAAATACTTATAAGGTATAATTGAAATTGTGAATAATATTAGTTTCAAATTGAGGGAGGATGTTATAATATCAATCTAAGAATTTGTATTCCAACCCAATTTTTAATTTTTAAAGTTTTTGTTTATGTAGATAATGCTTTATAAACTATTTATGTTTTGTAATTGTTGTACACATTGACTATTAAAAGAGGAGTGTTAATGTGGAAAAAAATCCATGGCATGTGAAACAATGAATGAACATAATAATGATCCCATCAAAATGTGCTAAACCACAAACAATTGAATGAGGCTTGAACCTGTAATGGCTGTCATTTTCGTCTATTGTTCAGCTACACATGAATTTTGTGAAACAATATTAGTCAAGGAAAGAAACAAGTTCAAGCGTTGTAGTACTGATGTTTTTCACAAATCACAAGTTTGGCAGCAGTGATCTAAGTTTCCCAGGAGTCTCTTTCTCCTGCTCATATATTATTCTTGCACCAAGTATAGATTTCTGCTACATAATTTTCCTATTGGCGTTTCAAAATTATTCCTGCCATGAAAGGTATTTTGTAACAAAATAGAAATTTATTTTTCCCCACCCTCAGGCACTAAGCGATAGTAAGATTCTTGGTATGTTACCAGTCATGAGGGGAGCATCTGTGAATAGGATTAAAAATCACCCCCTAGACAACCTCGTTATTTTGCACAATCATAGTGGACTCATAAAATGTTGTGCCATAAGATGACACTCTGTCTCAAGTCCCCCACCTTGTGCCTTTGATGGACAAGCCCAACGTAACTGAAAGTGAGGCCAGAGAGTTGGTGCTAAGGATGCTGTTGGAGGCAAGAGTGGTCCCGGATGTTGATCAATGCTATAGAAAAGGTATTGATATGTTATCAAACATATCCATAGCCTCCTCGAAGTAAGCATTATATTGTAGTACTGGGCCTAACTTGGGTGGTCTAGATCCCATGTTATTAATCTTATAAGGTATACAAAATGGCCAAGGATATTGAACGTAGCAATATGGTTCACATGTTCTTGTACTTATCCTGCACAAATTAACTTATGGGTTATGTTAATTAGGATTAATTCATCAAATACCTGTTGTGACACAAATCCATCTACAATGTTACAATTTACTAAATTTTAACACCGCAAATGGATCTAGAGAGAATCTATCTATAGTGTCAAAATTTAGTAAATTGTAACACTTGATCGCCAAAATTGCAATTTTCCATTGTTGGAGTGACTTAAAAAATTGACTAATTCATATTATTCTAGCTAGCCATTTTTTATGTCGTGACTAAATTAGTCATTTTTAACTCTATCACTTATTATTTAGTCATATTTGTTAACTGGTGACTAAGTTAGTCGTTTATAGTTGGGTCAATCAAAATTGCTCATATTTAGTAGTAAATCACTTGAAAAAGCTGTGGTGACTAGAATTTGTAGTCACCTAGTAGCTAATTCCTCATTTTGTACTAGTGAATGTGGCAATGGATCTCACAGACCTTAGAGGACTTTGATAGCTTATCTGTATATTTGATTTATTATTTACTTTTAATAAGGATGATGATTTGTTTATAGCCTTGTTTATTTCATAATGTGCCTACAGACCACTAGATGTCTCGATGGTTTTAGCCTCAAATTTATTTTGTTTATAAAGTGGAAATATATTGTTTATAATATTTTACTTAGAGATTATATTAATGTTATAGATAATAGTTGGTTTTATTTGTAATTAACCTTATTAAATCTGCTAGCAGAGATAATATATATATACTCTGTTTTGATTTGTTCTAGGCCTTGGAAATAAATTTAAACATAGGAAATAAAATCCAGAAATGAATTTGGAAAAACAAAACCCTTAAATATTCTAGACAGGAAATAAACTGCAAACATGGATTTAGAAATAAAACATAAACCCTTAAATTATAAATCAAGAAATGAATTACAGTGATGAACTAGAGCATAACCCTTTCATTAATAGATAGAAAATGAATTACATAAATGCCCTAGAATAAAACCCTTACCTTAATAAACAGGAAATGATCTACAAAAAAAGATAATCTAGCTTATAATAAACAATTACTAAATAATCATCCATAATTCAATCTACTCCAGCATAGTAATACTAGTTCAATATGAAAGGTAAAATTAAGAACCTCATACCTGCAAGATGAATATAACTTAATGGATAAAAACATGCACACTCAAATACCCAGAATTAACAAATTCATAGGAAGATATGACCTCTACCTATATAACTGAATCACTTGGGAACTACTGCATTCCACCCAACCATGACTCGAAACCGTTCTTGGTTTAAATCTAGATCCCTCCGAGCTGCTTCCAAAATGCAAGTAGCTTAGAGATCTTAAGGTATGGCTTCCCTAACTGGGATATCAGTTTTTGAATCAATTCTCCTTTTTCCTCTTAGGGAAAATGTTTTCCAATAACTCTCTTGAGAATAATTAGGCATAATATAGAATCACCAAAAATATGGAAGATCCCCAAGCCTCCCTTTGGTTTGGGTATTTATAGGAATACTTTTCACTCAAATGGGTAGTTAAATCAAGAATCATTTGATTTCTTGATTTAACCCTTTTATTTAATTTAGGAACTTTTAACTAGTTCCTATTTGGACTCTTGTAGGTATTTTAATATTTAATTCTCTTTTAGTAGTAATAATTATAGATGGAGCCTTTCTTTATTTCTTATACTATTAATATTATTACTATACTTACTCTTTATATATACCATGTATAAAATATATACTTATATATATATATATATATATATATATATATATATATATATATATATATATATATATATATATATATATATATATATATATATATATATATATATATATATATATATATATATATATATATATATATATCATTTGTTATCATTTGTCTTTAGCTATCATATAACATGATCCCTAAACTTAGGACACTTTATTTATTAAGGCCTTCAGGTAGGGGTTAGGTCTACTAGGCTACGAAACTCTAAACCTTCTTGCAAGTTGGATTCCCTCGTATAACATGGTAGTTATACAGTATTTGATGAGATATAGAAATTCAAAATTTCATTTAATAACTTGTAATAAGTGAGATGAGATCAATATTTTACTCGAGTCATTTTAACTCGACATAATTAATTCTTTTCAGTAACTCCAAGAGCTTATCCAGAGCCCATACTCAACGCTAAAAAAAATAAGGAGTTACAAACTTAGTGCAATTCCAGAGCTCCTCGCTCAACACTAATGCTAGGATGTATTTCTAGGATACACCTAGAGATACAATGGCCAAGGATCCGATGTTCCAGAGCTTACGCTCAACATCAACTTGGAAGGCTCCAGGGATTATGCCCAACACTTTCAATTTATCTTTTTATGTGCTTCAGAACTTCATTCTCAACACAAAGGTTTTCATAATTCATGTGTTCCAGAGCTTCTTGCTCAACACAAACATATATACTCATGTGCTCCATAGCTTCTCTCTCAACAAAAACATTTAAATATTCATGTTCTCTAGAGCTCCTCACTTAACAATAAACATCTCATCGATCATGTGCTTCAGGGTCCACGCCCAACACATAAAACATATGTAATTGGTTTACAGCCAATATATCTACAAATCATCATGTTCATATGCAGTGGAGTTCTACACCCATTATACCAAAATAAAACATCAAAGTAACATCATAATCAATGGGGCTTATGTCGATAAGTGTTAGCCCAAAATTTGGGATATGATAGAGAGTGAGGCCACGTCACCACAAAACACGTAATCACATTAGAATTAAGTAATTTCATCATCTCAATACCACTCTTTAAAGTTGATCAAATTGAAAACCTCAATAAGAACATAACCTAATAAAAAACACGTACATAACATTACAAATATAATGATATAATCACACGCTATGTTTGGTCTTGGATGAGACCATATCTAAGTTCTCTTATAGAAAAACAAAACCTAGACTTTGTATCAAGCCTCGTTTAGGAAAATTCTTAGCAATAAAGTTTACATAATGGGTTGTTTGTTCATATTTAAATTGTCTAAATACTTAAAAAACAAAATCTTCAAATACATATTATACAAAAAAATCAAATATTTATTATAACTGAACATGACCATCATTGAAATTCCAATAAGCGTAATTATCAAATTGGAACCACTAATCAAGTTAATTATAAATTTTAAACAATGTTTATCCTCTAGTTTAATAAATCTCCCCAGCCCACATACATTCTCTCCCCCTTGACAAACACCATCGAAGAAGCATGAAGGGAAATTGTTATCAATGAGTAGATCACCTTATTGTCCGGGTACCCATATTGAAGTGTTTTTATTTAAAAAATATAACAAAGTATAAAATGAACCCATGAAAGTAGGAACCTAATAATTCTCAAACAAGTTTGCATTTTGATCTGTCCATATTCCCTATAGAACAACGAAAGGCATAACTCTCAAAAATATCAAATTTTGTCTATGACATCATTTTAAGAAAAAACGTATATAGTAGCACCAGTGAAAATGTTGGGTATATTTAGCCCCTATGAAATATCTTTCTTCGCGAAAGGGTACGTGATGGTTAGGTGTGTGATATTTTCAAAAAAAATATTACATAAATAATACATACGATGGACTTCAGTTTATCCACTAGTGGAAAATGATAGATTAGTGACAAAAAATATGACCAAAATCTGCATATCAATGGCCACTTTTGGTTTGGCGATCGCTGGTGGCTAATTTGTGGTCTTTTATTATGCAACCAAAATTGGTCATTTATAGCTTGTCAGTTGGTCATTAATTTGGTCATATATTTGAGTCAATGACCAAATATATGACCACATTTATGACCAAATTAATGACCACATGACAAGCTAGAATATGACCAAATTTGGTCATGTAATAAAAGACTGTAAATTAGCCACCAAAACTGATTTTTAGTCATTGATATGCGAATTTTGGTCATTTATATATCATTGTTTGGTCGCGTATCTCTCAATTATTGGTCATTTTATTTGCGAATTTTGGTCATTAATCTCATTTATTGGTCACTAATTTAGTCATTTTTAGTCGCTTTATGTGTGGTCATATTTTAGTAGTTTGAATGGTGTCCATTATTAATCAATATAAATTTTTAATATGATATTATGGTTACAATAAAAAATAATCATACATTTATTTTCATCTAATACACATGTGCATTATGCAATGTCACATTATAATTACTTGTAAATAATATCTAATACACATGTAAATCATGCAATGCCACATTAATTAGTTAATAATTACAACATTGATACATAATATAAAGTACAACCATATATATAAGTTTTAAACTAGAAATTATATTATATGCAATGTCAAAAGTATTACAAAAAATATGAGTTTTCTCAAAAACTCATATTAATTTCCATATAACTTTACAGGAAAATCATCACTTTTCAAAATATTACAATGGATAAACCATCATACTTGCACTTGGCTGCAAAACCATACTTAGATCCCATGTCAACAACTTCAAAACCATACTCAGCACTAAACCATACTTAGATCCCACATCAGCAGCTTCAAAACGACACTTAGCAGCTTGAAAGCCTCAACATCAGGCTCTTCATACTGAATGGAAAATCCTTAGTAGTAGAATCTTCATGCTCAATGTCCCACTTATAAGTTAAGCGCACTCCTGTAAAATCCAATAAAAAAATTCACTTTTAAAGTAGAAAAACATTGAACTGTAAAGTAGAAAAACAATGAAGCAAATTATTTATCTTGTTCAACAGATAACAACAATAACCAAGATCATGTGCAAAATAGGAAAATCTAATCTAACAAATTCAGTGTAAGAATTGGTTAAAATTAAACTTGAATGGATAAATCTGCAACTATTTAGTACCTAGGAAAAGTAAAACTCAGCTCTAAACCAAGAAATGGATTTCAATAGGAAATCTAATCAACGAATCAACAAAACAATTATGCTCGACTACACAGGTAGAAACCTACATACATAGTGCAGTCTATGAAGGATTTCACCCCTATATTTCATGTGGTTAGTGAATGACATGACAACTATGGAAACTAATGAATGATTTAAAAAAGTCTCAAATACAACGTCCAAAAGAATAAATAATAGATGTATTTACTTGTGGAGTCGCCATTCTGCTATGTATAATTTGGTGCAAAAGTGTAACAAATGCACTCAAACACAGGTTGGAAATGTTGGTGCAACAAAAAAGCAAAATGTGGGCTGATGCACAATCATGGACTCCTTTAATGACACTTTAGATGCCACTTAATACTAGAAAAAATGGGAAACTCTGACTTTAGGTGACAATTAGGGGTACTTCCCTAACTTATTTGAAGATGAAGTAAAAAGAGAAAAGATAGGTAATTGAATCATATTTCATAATATATAGCATTTATGTAGACAAAATGTGTGTAAAGGATTATAAAATTAGTTTCCATAAAATTGGGTTTTCAAATTTTCAACACATCTTAACATATATGTTTGTGCGGGTGCAACAATATCTGAGGTAAATGATGTCAATTTGGGATAAAATCTTGCAGACATATAAAGGACATATGGGCCTAGTGCAATAGTATTTATTCATAATTTTTCATGAATTATTTTTTTTATTATCAATTATTGAAGACACAAAATCTTGAAATTAAAACGTTATGTGCGGGTGCAACACCTTAGTAGCAAAAATTAATGAAATGCTTGATTTCTAAATATAAGATCATGAAGCTTGATCTTGTATAGTGCACCATATAGTTTTCTTGGGAAATGGTGATGGAAATCAAAAGTTATATAAAAAACAATCGATGTATCTATTTTCGAAAACTCATGTGTGTCATTTAGAAAAATAATTATAAATAAATAAAACATATTTTTGAAGGAAAAAATTACATATTCAAAATCGTAAGATCGTACTCTACAATATTCTAGATTTTCATAAAAAAATATTGTGTATATCATAGCAAAACACGCCATCTAAACTGAGCATATTGATAGAGTTCCAAAAGACAAGCAATAGCCCTGGTTTATTTGTCCTAGCCAATAGGTTCGGTATTCCGAAGCTATTTCTGAACATAATGCCAAACCTTATTCCCATCGATTTTTTTAATTTTAAATAACACATATGCGATATAGCTTATTCATATCGCATATGCGATATAAATAAGCTATAACGCATATGCATTATAACACATATGCATTTTTCTTAACTAATTTGGTATGAGAGTAAAAAAGAGTAATGGCATCCTTATCCCATTATAATACCATTTAGACAACACTATGATGG
>LPNX010311983.1:41458-71458 GCA_001517045.1 Pseudotsuga menziesii | reverse complement strand
CATATTAAGAACAATGAAGAATATCGAATCAAGTAATAACATTGTTAAATCTCTTGCTGCTGCATTCACATCGATTGGTAAAAAACTTGTTCACAAGACTGTGATGTGGCTCATCGTGTATTGGGTGAATCAATTGTATGTAGATCCACAACACAATGTAGTTTACTTAAATGCACATCACAAATTGTGCCTTTACATCCAAAGACACTTAAAAATATTCAGTAAGAAGAGACAACCTTGATGTACAGGTACAAATGGAAACATTATGGGCATTTAGAGGTAGGTTGCTCCACAAAGACATGAAGTTAGTCGAAGCAGTGAAGGGCCTAGTGCGAACGTTTTGGCATGATAACACTAGACCTTCTTCTAACACAAAGGATGTGTTAAAACATTGTAGGGGTTCTAGAAACAATGAACCTCATTTTAAACATTATCTTGACATGACACAAACTCAACTGTTCGAGATGTTTAAAGTTTCCCACGTAGAGCTAAGGCTCAAGAAAAGATCTTTTGAAAAATGCAAGCCTTGGTATGTTAGAATCAATACCATCCGGAACACTTCTTGTTGTAGATACTGCATAGAGTTTGACCTATATTACCATACATTTTCACATATACGTCATTTTTTGCATCCTAACCATGTGTAGGAATGCTCAAGTACAGTACCACCAATGTCATCCAAAGATTTCATCCATAGCATAATGTGTCCGAGGCAAGATGGGCAAACACATTACCTAAAACAATGTGTAGACGGTTCTTGCAACAATTGTGGTGGGCTATCATTATGGTCTGATTGCATCCATGAAAGTGAAGATCAAGCATTCGGGAATGCAATTGTCGAGAAGCAGAACTATCAGTATGAGACATATTAGCTACATGATGGGAAAGAAAGCGGGAAGATTAAATTGGTGACTTCACAGGTAAATTGTTGAATATTGACATATTAATATTCATGTACACATTTTTTTTATGTGATTTATTAACATATTAATATTCATGTACTAGGTGCGAGTATGTGATTTTATTCCAGAGTTTCATTGAAAGATCCAACAGTACATTCAGCATGTTCATATGGCACGGTGGCAAGATGAGTAATTCAGAATATGCTGGGACACCTTCCCTCTCGAAACAATACTATCAGTGGTTGACTTTGCGGAAAATTACACCGTACAACCACAAAATGAAATACAAAGTCAATACTATCACTCAGAGTAGGTGAGCATAATGGTGCATATCACATATCGACATGGGCAAGATAGCAATGAAGAGAAATGTTCTATACTAAAAGAAAGTCACTTCTACATAAGTGACGACCGGACCCATGAAATCCATTACGTGCAACATTGCTTTAAATTATTCTATGATCATGTGATAGCTATGGATATACCATTTTATCGTCATTTCATTTGGTCAGATGCTTATGCTGGATAGTTCAAGAATGCATGTGTATTTGAATGGTTGTGTTTGTTGCACATAAAATACAAGGTGCCACATGTATGGAACTACTTTGAAACTAGTCATGGAAAAGGAGAGCACGATGTTGTTGGTGCATGCATTAAAATTTCCCTTTGAAGGGAAGAGATGAATTTTACAGGTGCTCACCTTCGAGAAGCTGCATCTATAGTCGAATGGTGTGCATCTGTCATGGGAGAACAAGCAACAAGGAAACACTTAGTGCAACAAATATTATAGGAGGTGACAAATGTGGACCGATCACAAACACGTCGAGTGAACACATTGCATGGAACTCGATAGTTTCATTCAATTAGAAGCTCAGACAAATTGGCCCTACAAATTTGGACAAGATTGAAGGATTTCTTTTGCAGTTCTTGTAGCATCAGTGAATGGGATGATTGTGAGTATACGGATACCGTTGATACATGGGATCGAGTGACACTTGGAACCAATTTCAATGGGGTTAATGAAATAGACCATTTGGAAGATGATCAGACACATATTTCTATAGACTATGATCACATATCAGATCTCATACAAGTAGGTACATGAGTAGTACCTAAATTAGAAAATGCATTTATGTATTGTTTACTCAACCTATGCAGAATTTAATTTATGTAGAAACTAGAAATGCAAGACCTTATTTACAAAATGGATTAGTAACTCGACCTATTTCCTTTCACATGTCAGATATATGCAGCGGTTCCCCCAAAAAATAATGAATGGGGTTCTGACTATTGGTTGGCACATTGTTTAAAGCAGAAACAAACCATTAACAAACCTATTATAGATGATGAAAATATTGAATTCCCAACCGGCTCTATGGTTATAAAAGGGGATTACTTGACACTTGCAGCACAACAGAAAAGGAAGGGTGGGTATGTATATCAAGATTATAGACTAGGACCTATTGTATACCACTTCACCAACCTAGTAGTTGGTATAAACATCAAGCTGCGTACACTTGGTCACAAAAATAGGTCACATGCACAATATTTGCTATCTCATATAGAGCACGAAAGATTGATGGACACCATTGGCGCCAGAGATGATCCAGATGGCCTACTTGTATGACTGCATTGTCAAGTGCATTATTTAACCTTTAAAGTGAATTCTGAAGCACAATTTCAATTATTTAGCCTTACTTTATTCCCAATGTAATAAACTTGTGATTAACCGATACCATTCATAGACATAATATTATTCAAAGGATATTGGACACTATAAAAACAATCGTACAACCTCAACCAAGTTATCTATAAATCATGTTTGCACATTTTCATTTGGTTCTCTATTTTTTCTTATGATGCTACTAATGTCTAGCCTTTCGTGTGCCTAGGATACAAACACCATCTATGACACATTGGAGGCACCAAGAATGGTGTCTTTAGACACCAACAAATAGAGTTCAGAAAATAACAACCTCTCGAGTTGTTGAAATTTACATTTCTTGATGTTTTTAGTTTAATATACATTTAATTACATTGCCATGTACAAATTGGAAACCAACTAGGATTTCATGAACACCACTTTGCATGCTATCACTAGGGTGGACAAGTTATGAGATGGAACTAGGGTTTAGTGAGCAATTTACAAGTTAAGAGAGAGAACTAGAAACACATGCACATGTACAAATCGGAAACCAACTAGGATTTCATGAATAACAATTTGCATGCTATCACTAGGATTGACAAATAATGAGATGGAACGAGGGTTTAGTGAGCTCTTTACAAGTTAAGAGAGGGAACTAGAAACACATGAACACCAATACTTGCATGCACCAACTAGGCTTTCATGAACACCAATTTCCATGCACAAACTAGGGTTGACAAGGTATGATATGGAACTAGGGTTTAGTGAGCAATTTACAAGTTAAGAGAGGGAAATAGAAACACATGGACATGTACAAATCGGAAACCAACTAGGCTTTCATGAACACCAATTTGCATCATATCTCTAGGGTTAAAAAATAATGAGATGGAACTAGGGTTTAGTGAGCAATTTACAAGTTAAGAGAGGGAACTAGAAACACATGGCCAGGTACAAATTAGAAACCAACTAGGATTTCATGAACACCAATTTGCATGCTATCGCTAGGGTTGACAAATAATGAGATGGAACTAGGGTTTAGTGAGAAATTTACAAGTTATGAGAGGGAACTAGAAACACATGGCCATGTACAAATTAGAAACCAACTAGGCTTTCATGAACACCAATTTGCATCCTATCACTAGGGTTGACAAGGTATGCGATAGAACTAGGGTTTAGTGAGCAATTTACAAGTTAAGAGAGGGAACTAGAAATACATGGCCATGTACAAATCGGAAACCAACTAGGCTTTCATGAACACCACTTTGCATGCTATCACTAGAGTTGACAAATAATGAGATGGAACTAGGGTTTAGTGAGAAATTTACAAGTTAAAAGAGGGAACAAGAAACACATGGCCATGTACAAATCGGAAACCAACTAGGCTTTCATGAACACCAATTTTCATGCTATCACTAGGGTTGACAAATAATGAGATGGAACTAGGGTTTAGTGAGCAATTTACAAGTTAAGAGAGTGAACTAGAAACACATGGCCATGTACAAATTAGAAACCAGCTAGGCTTTCATGAAAAGTAATTTGCATGCTATCACTAGGGTTGACAAATAATGAGATGGAACTGGGGTTTAGTGAGCAATTTACAAGGTATGCGATGGAACTAGAAACACATGGCCATGTACAAATCGGAAACCAACTAGGCTTTCATGAACACCAATTTGCATCCTATCACTAGGGTTGACAAGGTATGCGATGGAGCTCGGGTTTAGTGAGCAATTTACAAGTTAAGAGAGGGAACTAGAAATACATGTCCATGTACAAATCGAAAACCAACTAGGCTTTCATGAACACCAATTTGCATGCTATCACTAGGGTTGACAAATAAGGAGATGGAACTAGGGTTTAGTGAGCTCTTTACAAGTTATGAGACAGAACTAGAAAGACATTGCCATGTACAAATCAGAAACCAACTAGGCTTTCATGAACACCACTTTGCATGCTATTACTAGGGTTGACAAATAATGAGATAGAACTAGGGTTTAGTGAGTAATTTAGAAGTTAAGAGAGGGAACTAAAAACACATGGCCATGTACAAATCGGAAACCAACTATTTCATGAGCACCAATTTTCATGCTATCACTAGGGTTTCCAAATAATGAGATGGAACTAGGGTTTAGTGAGCAATTTACAAGTTAAGAGAGGGAACTAGAAACACATGGCCATGTACAAATTGAAAACCAACTAGGCTTTCATGAACATCAATTTGCATGCTATCACTAGGGTTGACAAGGTATGCGATGGAACTAGGGTTTAGTGAGGAATTTACAAGTTAAGAGAGGGGACTAGAAACACATGGCCATGTACAAATCAGAAACCAACTGGGCTTTCATGAACACCAATTTACATGCTATCACTAGGTTTGACAAATAATGAGATGGAACTAGGGTTTAGTGAGCTCTTTAGTAGTTAAGAGAGGGAACTAGAAACACATGGAAATGTACAAATCAAAAACCATCCAGGCTTTCATGAACACCAATTTGCATGCTATCACTAGGGTTGACAAATAATGAGATGGAAGTAGGGTTTAGTGAGAAATTTACAAGTTAAGAGAGGGAACTAGAAATTGGAAACCAACTAGGGTTGAAAAATAATGAGAAGGAACTAGGGTTTAGTGAGCAATTTACAATTTAAGAGAGGGAACTAGAAAGACATGGACATGTACAAATTGGAAACCAACTAGGGTTTCATGAACACCAATTTGCATGCTATCACTAGGGTTGACAATTTATGACATGGAACTATGGTTTAGTGACCTCTTTACAAGTTATGAGATGGAACTAGAAACACATGGATGTATGTACATGTTGAAAATGAACTAGGATTTGTAGGGTATGATGTTAGTATTGTAGGGTATTGTAGGGTATGATGTATGTTAGTATCATAGGGTATTGTAGGGTATGATATGGTATATTACACAGGCATGCATGACTTAGTGTTATGATGTTAGTGTATGGTATATTACAATGGTATGGAATGTTAGTATGGTATGATGTTAGTATGTTATGTTATGGTATGTTATTGTATGTTAGTATGGTATGATGTTAGTATCATAGGGTATTGTAGGGTATGTTATTGTATGTTAGAATGGTATGATGTTAGTATCATAGGGTATTGTAGGGTATGATATGGTATATTACACATCCATGCATGACTTAATGTTATGATTGTTAGTGTATGTAATTTAGTTAGTGTATGGTATGGTTATGATGTTAAAAAGTTGAGGATAGCCATAATGTGAAAAAGTGGATGAGTCATAAATTCTTCCTTGAAGTATTTGAAATTCATAAGTTAGCACACATGTGAACCACACATATCATGTTCCAAGATCAAGTCAACCATATATGTATAAATTTGAGCCTTGCTTTATATTATATATGTATAGAAATAATGTTACAAAAATTGTCATGCCACATGACCATAATACAAAATAGTGGATCAAAAAGTACATATGTGTGTATATGAACAAAAATTTACATCTATGTATCCCCCCTATACATTTATTATAGTTATCCCCCCTTTTGCTGCCACTGCCAATGTCTTCAAAGAAGTCTAGCTTTCTTTTTTGACTGCACACTAGTGATCCCCATCGTTGAACAAGAGGGATAGGTCGCATCAATGGAGACTATAGAAAAACCAAATTTTGTAAGTTAGTTTATCAACCTTTAAAAATTCTATGTCCATTTGTTCAAATTCCAAAACCAAACTAACATTTTTACTTACTGTACCTGAGTAAGTAATGGTGGGTTGTGGTGCCTCACTAACAACGACCCTGATTGGGTGCTCTTCAAGCACCACTTGCTCACTATAAAGATGCATAAAAATATATATATGCCAATGTCAAAAAATATACATGTACATTGGGGGGGAAGAGGTGGGTCACTGATTTGGGTCTCTTCAAGCACCAAATCAAAGAAAGCGATACACAAATGTACAAAGAAAGCGATACATAAATGTACCTGCTAGCTCGTCAAAGGTTGGTAACCAATTTGGTGCTCTTGACGCACCGGTGCCTCACTAGAAGCCTTCATAAAGTAACATATATGTCAATTTCAGATAAAATAGTGAATCAGAGCCATATATACTACATGGACGGAAAATTATGTTTCCAAAAAAGTGAAACATACATGTACCTGGATAGGGGCAAGAGGTGGGTTGAAAACAACCTCGCTTTGGTGCTCTTCAAGATCCAGTGTGTCAATAGATTCTTGCATAAAGTAACATATTTCAAAGCGATACATAAACCTACAAAGACATACAAATAGAAAGCACCAAATCAGGGAAATCCATACATAAATGTACAAAGAAAGTGATACATAAACTTACCTGCTTCCTTGTTAGAGGAGGTGTGTAACCAGTGGATCGATTAACTAGTAACGAGAGAAAAGGACTTCTACTTGTACTAGTGAAGAAGCTCGCTTTTTGGACATATTCATCAAACTCATGTTCCTAAGAACAAAAGGATAAAAATACAATTCAACAATTTAAAAAAATTAAAAAGTACATGTTGAATCATTAAAATCACAATTAAAAGAAAGTGATACATAAATGTACCTGCTGGATCGTTATAGGTGGGTCATCAATTTGGTGCTTTTAAAGCACTGGTGCCTCAATAGAAGCCTACATAAAATAACATATGTCAAATTCAGATAATAAAAATAAGCATAGACATATATACTACATGGAAGAAAAATCATGTTTTCAAAGAAAGCAAAACATACATGTACCTGGCTGGGGGGAAGAGGTGGGTTGGCAACAACCTCGTGTTGGTGCTCTTCAAGCACCAATGGATCAATGGTTGCCTGCATAATGTAACATATGTCAATGTCAGATAATACAATGAAAACGAGACATATACATGATGGATGGAAAACGATTTTTCCAAAGAAAACGAAACATAATTAAAAACATATTTAAAATAATACCTGTGTTTGGGAATCTACCTCTGCATGAGAGGGACTAGGCTGAGATTCAATGTACTCATCCTGATCACCCTGCATAAAACATGTTGTATCAAAATTAGGATGTATTGAATGTTACAATCTCTACTATAAATATGTAAATAAAGTTGACAAATTAACAAGTATAGTTCTTACCGCTAATGGTGAAGAACCAAACCCATATGCAATATTAACAGCCGCATCAATGTTCTCAACATTGATCGGTGGAATATGCGATTCTAGTGTGCCATGGGACAGCAGCTGTATATTTGTTCACATTAATTGTTAGATAATTAAATAGAAATAAATTGCGAAACAATTGAAAATTGTGATATGAAACAAAATATAATATGAAAATAATGAGTTTTACTTACAAATCGAAGTAATCCATCGTCCCAGAAGTCTGAAGTAGAGCCATACCATATGCCTCCACACGATGTGCAAGGGTGTGGAGTAACACGATGCTATGAATGCTCTGCATCTATTGTGTGATATATTGATGGGCCGGCCTTAGAAGTGTGAACCCCTTGGCCTACACTGCCTTGGAAATCAGTCCCATGCTGAAGCAATGTATCTACCAAATCAAATAATGCCTCCTATGTATCCTCAATCACAGGACCCACAGGAGGATATAACTGAGGGGGTTTTGGTGTACGTGGAGGGAATGGCACATAGTTAGGATCTATCCTGGACCCTTCCCTATCTTGGGGCATCCCATGACCAACACCCTAGAAGCCTAAGATATCGAAATAGTTAACATGTTTCCCTAGGATGAATTCTTCACACAACTTCCTAAGGAAATAAAATGGGATGGCCCTATTCCCATGAGGGTCTTCATCGAAGACCATATACCAATGATCCATCCAACTGGACTTTATATTTGGTTCCATGCACCATTCTATGGAAATGTGTGCTCGAATGGTGGGTGGAACCAATCCAGTGCTAGGGTCCCTGAATATGAAAATAATTGGCCTTTTGTAATCTTTAGGTATTTGATGTCTTTATAACTCAATCCATCGGAGTAGTATTTCCTCCTATATTCTCTATACGAGCTAACATTGTAAAGAGATCCTTGGGCATTGGCAATTGTGTTTTTTATTGTTTCCAATACATTAGCTAAATACTGTCTCAAATGATCTCCCCCCTCTAATAGATGAGATAAGGCGCCTCAATGATGCCAAACGTGCAAGAATATGTGAGTTTCGATCTTGTTCCCCCTCCGGGTTTGGGTTTGGGTTCATGTTTGGGTTAGGTTCTAGGTTATTAGAGGGTTCATTTTCCACATTATCTTGCTCATTTCTGTTATCTATTAATATTTAAACAAAAAAATACAAGTTGTTTTAATTTATCATTCTTTGATTTCATTCAATTTTTTTTATTAAATTTGTTTTAAACAATTATAAAAACTATGAAATTAAGAAAAAAAATAAAGAATTGAAAACTAATTGAAATGGATAAGAGAAGTTGCCTGCCATTGGAGCCTAGCCACCTTCAACTCGACCTCCAACTTGACCTCCAAAAGGTGAAACACAAATCGCCTCTGCATTTTTTTGCCAATGCGGTTTATCACTCTCCCGATGCTTCACTGTGCAAATGATATTTGAGGCCCGTGGCCTCTATTTTTTTTTTTACTTTTCAATATCGCATATGTGATATATATCCAATATGCGATATATCGCAGATGCGATATATCGCACTTGCGATATTTAACTTTTACAAAACGCATGTACACGATACTTCCTTACGAACCTTAGCCTTGTGTTTGGGCTCAGGTTATTCTGAACGTACCATCATTAACGCATATGTGTTATCGATTTACACTTCAGAAGTGCGTTTCCAATTTCTTAAGTGGCACTAAAAGGTGGAACCAACTTTGTGTGAGCGCCCATGTATGAATTGTGTATGTGAGAAAATATATATAAACCTCCTTTCCCAAATATGCAATAAACATAAATCAAGAGAGAAGAGGGAAGTGAAACCTTAGGGGAAGTCGCTTGACAAGATGGACTTGTTGGAACAAGAGAAGGTGAACTGAAACGAAGAATTGTATTTTATGGCCTTGCACACAATGACAACAGAGGACCAATGTTACAATTCTTAGGAAATACCAGGTTGATTATGTAGAGGATGATTGTATTTATACTATATAGGATTTTCCCAAAGGATGGTATCTAAGTAGAGATGTTTCCTAGTCTTTGTCCATTAAATTTCCTTCCTACACCCTAATCATTTGGCACATTCATACATTATCATTGGCCTTGATATTAGTGTTTTTCAACTTTTGAATATTAAAATATATACAAATGCTTGAAATCCTATTATGTGCATAAGCCTCCTATGGTAAGAGAATTCTGTAGTCCACTAGAGCATAGTTTCCTAACACAGTGATATTATACTCAACCTTCAGTATATGCAAATTCTATCAAATAGCATAAACTATTGCAATGAAAAAACCTTTCCCCATCAAACTATTGTGATGTTATACTCAATATTTAGTATAATCAAAACCCATCAGATAGCATCAACATTCCAAATTTCCTACATGCCTACCTTGTCCTTGTTTCAAATATATATTTATATACAAAAAAAAGAAAATTATAAACAGTTCTTTTTAACTTGTCAAACTCAAAGTGCTTATGACATAGTTCAGGCATCAAGCCAACAACCATCATATTTCACCCTCTATATCCATATATACTCAAAAAAATTCATGAATTTTTATTTCTTGGACTCTGGACTTTGCAAAATTCACTCAAAAAATTTCATGAATTTTATCTATATATACATACATATTTTAGTGACATGCCATAACCCCTGCACCTAGATGCCACAACAGCACAATGAAATTCATACATGAACCACACCCATACAACCTGGCCACTTTAGAATAAAATCATATATACTAATATATGCAAAAAATACTTCTATGAATTATAGTCACAAATCTGAAAAGAACTACTGCTTGTTATTTTTTTCCATTTGAACGCATTTTACATGTTGGGCAGTCAGGTTTCATAATAGTAAAAGACTTCTAGGAATGTAATATCTGCATACCAGTGGTAAAACTGTTTCAAACAACCTCAATATCATCTGTCATGGCCTATGCTTTTGATCTGATAAACTTTTCCTTCAAAATATAATCATCTGGCCATTCAATTTTCATAGAATATTCCATTACTTTTTAAGTTTGTCTCTTAGGACTCGTTGATAGGACAAATATGCCAAGAAGAAGGAGCTCATATATCCCAGGACAACACAGCTCTGAAATCCTCTGCAGAAATAAAGCATAAAAACATTGAGAACAATATAAGGTTCTTTTATGTAAATATCAGATAATACCATGAAAATGGTAACAAAATCAAAGATAAAATTTCTACTTGTAAATGCATTTATGACAAGCTTGGGTTACTAGGGATTTTCTCTCACATGCACTGCTTCAGCTCTAATCTCCTCAAGAATCCCAGATGTTTTATGAACTACGTCATCAGGAGAAAGTCCACCAAGTGGCGTCGTAAACATGAAAAATAAAAATAGATAAAAATTGTTCAAGGCCTAAAATCAGTGACCATACTACAGAACAACAACATAGGACATTTATGTTCCCATTGCTAAATGTAATTACCCTGCTTCCATATCAACTTCTTTGCTAACACTGGATTCAGAAAGGGTTTTTATTTCATTTCCATTTCCCATTTCTGCACTCTCAACATTCTTACCCTTGTTGAATTCCATGTTACCTCCATTTCTTTCATTACTTAATGTAAATATCGATTGGACCTTCTTGAGCATTCCACCAAAGCCAGCCTTCTCTTCTCGTAATAATTTTTCTTTTGTTCTATTGCATAGTAATGCATCATGATTTGGAAAAGCTTCCAACTCCTGTAGATATCAAAATTATTCATACCTTTAGATGACACTCGATAGCCTATTAAGTAACAAGACTCTAAGAAAGCACCTTACCTGATCAAGTTTCTCAGGACCTCCACAAATCCAAAAGCATCGGTCAAAAGTTGCTTCTTCAGAGAACTGTTACTCACACCCATCTTGCTCAGTCTCCCTTTCATCTTTCTCAATATCAATGCATGTCTCTGTGGCTAGAAGATCCATGGTCTCTCTACCAACAAGCTCTAGCACATGAATTCCCTTGGCTGTAAAGGCTTTTCCACTCCGACAGACCCAAAAACATATCATGTAATAGATGGAAAATTAATATTTCACGATCTTTCTAAAATGCTTGAAAAATAATGTACCAACCTATGATTCTCAAGATTCCCCGTCATATGGCCATGATCAAGACACAATTGCATCTTGTCATTCTAGTTCTTAACCTTTTCAAGAAGAATTGTCATCCCTTGGTAAGATACAAAATTGTGTTAATCATAGCAAGGTATTTATCTGCTAAAAATTAAGGATAGAGAGTAATGTGTCATTTTCCATTACTAGAAGAGAGTAATGGCTTATTTTCCATTATTGGAAGGTGATATATTCCCTGATATGCAACTAAAGGATCTTAAAGATTCCAATTCTCTTAATATAAATATACCAAAACTCTCATTGGTGATGAAGAAGACTGCAGTTTTAGCTCCATTTTGGCTTGTAAGTTTCACTCTTTATTCTTTGTCATGCATGTTATAGATCTTTTTTGATGAAAAATGTCATGTTATTTCAGAAAAACAGTGTGTTATAAAGCTACATTTAGTGCCCATGTATACAGTTGATCCCAAAATAACCAGAGCTACATGAATGCACAACATATTTGGATTTTTTACCCTTTAGTTGTTCAAGCATCTATCCTCTACAATAGCCCAAAATTATGTGGGACTACCTAATCATTTACTGACCATCTAGGTATACAATGTACATGATCGAATCACATAAGAAAAAAAAACATAAAGTTTGAATATCCAGACCTCCTCACAAGTAGTAAACTGAGATCATCAAATATTTCAAATCAACGCCATCCTTGAGAGGTCTGACAATAACATGCAGAATAACTACATGAGGCTATGGCACCTAACATTCTTTGTATACGAGGTCAATGGTGATTACTCAAGAGGAATGTAGCATATTTTATTACCTTTCTTTACTCCAATTGGACTTACCTTTATGATTTTTGGTTGAGCTATGGAGCTAGGATAATCAAGACAAGATATGGCATATAAGAATAAATAACCATTGGCAGTGCGATTTTTGTATCCTTACTTTCTTTTGCCCCTTCTTTTAGTTGTTGAGGATCCCTAGAAAGTCAGTAGGGGGGCATCAAAGAATGTATGAACATTTCTTTCGACAAACAAATGATCACTTAAACTGCTAGCCTTTGTGGGCTAAGGAAATGAGAAAATATCTGATATCCTCTCATATAGTTTCCCCAATGATTCCTCTTTTGGGCATCAAATTGTAATACATGGGAACAAAATACCAAAACGATCATCTTTCTCCATAAGACCAGGATCCATCCTTCTAGAAAATTTGGAGCACTGCTTGTGGAATCCTTAACCTTCATACTTGTATTGACAAGGAAAGACTTTAATTGATAAACCAAAGAAACCACCCCACTAGAATATTGAATCCCTACGAGTTGTGAGTTGACAAGAACAGGAGTTCCACCTCCATTTTTTTGAGCTTTAATGGAAATTTTCTGTGATGAGGGAGAAATGTTGGATTTGGAGTTGACACCATGTGAGATCCAAAGTTCCTCTTTGTATGATTATATGTAAATTTCTTGATTGGGAATTTTTTAAGGATGTGCCCAATTTTGTGGCATAATTTGCATCTAGAAGGAAGCTTCTTTTAGTCCAGAACTTGATCCCATTGATAATCCCCACACACTAGAGTAATATTGTTGAAATTTGAAGCTTCCAACAACACCAATATTTGAGGAATATCCTCGATCTTATCAGTGAGTATTTTTGGGGCAGGATATTGGAAAGTAATCAAAGAATCCCCAATATGTTAAGTGATTTTTCATTCTAGAAGTGTAAGGGAAGATTTGGTAGCTACACCCATACATAGAGTAGATCATTCCTTGCAGTGATGAAGATAAAGTGTCCAGTCTACTAGAACCAACCCTGAACCCTTATACATCCAAGGGAAGCTGTTAGGGAAAAACTCTTAGTCATTTGCATGCTTGAATTGGAAGTAACAATAACCATGATGCAAAGGAGAGATGCATATTTTACATATCTCTAATCCTGACCAAAAGGATCTAAACCATGAAACCATATTTGGTATTGATGGATTCTGGTTACCGAATTAGCCAATAAGTGTCGTTGACAACTCCATCCATTCCAATATCCATTCTATGGGAAGAGAGATCTTCTTTGAACCTAAGACCTAGAAGTACCTCTTACCACCTTGATTTGGCTCATCTAATCTGTGTGATGGATTTGTTGGACTACCTTATTCTACCCCATCATTTATACCCTCTCCATTGCCCCCACCTTTGGAACCTTAAATAACTCTAGCACTCTCCATCTTCCATGCTTTCAACCAAACAAAAATCCTATATCTTTATATAGGGTTTATGCAATTGTCTCAATCTAGTTTGTAATTTTTTTTTCAGTTCTCACCTAATAGCATTGGAGATACAGATAAAGTATCAAGCTTTCCAAATAAAACATTGAGATTTCCCAAAACTAGAACTCATTGGAAGTTCCAATAGCATATCTAATATACACTATAGTGACATTGCCTATAGTATTGAGCTTTCCTACAAGTTGAACTCTTTTGAAGTTCTTGATGCAATATGGATTTTGTTGTGTGCAATAATGGTTTATGCTCTCTATGACCATCCCAATTCATTGCCTCTGTGTGTTGAAATTTTTTCCATGGTGCTAGATCTTTGAACCATAGCAACAAAATTCATTTGAATATGGCCCTTCTGTATGGAAATTTAGCCAAGAAATTCAGTTAGGATGATATCCCCTTCAAATTGAATTTGTAGCATACAAAAACTAAATAATAACAATTTAAAATTAAAATTTAATAATTATAAACTTAAAATGCACTCGGGTTTATAATATGGAAACCTAAAAATATTTCGTAGATACACTGCATTGTGAGGTCTCTTCCTGCAGGGACCACTACTCTCCAATAATTTGTAATTATCATCTTTTCATATTAATGATATGCTTCATCGTGAACGATAATAACAAAAATAAAGAAAACCATGGTCTAATGAATGAAGGTAATAAATCAATGGCATGATTTGACCAAACGTAAAGTCTTCTTGCAACATTGTGCTCTTGAACACAAGATGACAAATTTTGTTTTATCCAATGGTCGATGTAAGGCCAAAGCTCATATGGGCGTTGATTAGTAAAAGTGATTTGCATGTCTGTTATGCACAGTGTGATTTAAACTGTTACATTTTGAACCAAAGTCTTCATCGTTTGGTAGAATAAATGGTTTTCTTTGAAAAGTCACTGATAAAAGCTTAGTTATGCATTGCAAGCACATGGAATAACAATCATCTCAATTGTGAATTTACCACAATTCCATCAAGGGATGTGACAAAATTTATCCCCTCTATGTCCTCCAGATAAGTTGACCTCCATGTCTGTAATTTATAAAAAAAAGTGCTATCATTACCAACCAAATCATCAATCATCTCAGTTCATATACCTAGAAAATATTATAATTATTCTTTTATTGTCCATTTTATGCCTCCTCCCAAACAAAGAATATTTTCCATATACCAAATGGTAGTGATGGAAAAAGAAAAATATATATTTGGGATTGGTATAAATATGTACATATATACTTGATCATGTGACAGTGAAACCTGATGTACTAAAATAATCAAGCTGTTGACTTCAAATAAAATCATGAAGACAATTTCTATTTAAGAGTTCAAAAAGGAAATAAGATTGTATTATATACATGACATGTACATATAGGGTACAAAATAGTGTTACCAGGCTTGCTAGTGCACGAGTTTGATTCTTCTCAACCTTCAAATGAGCATTTTTGGCATTCAGTCAGGTCAAACTCCATCTGACATATAAAATACAATAAACCCTCTCAAACTGGCATATTTTCCTGTTTTTTGTTGCTTCTTTGCTCTCTCTTTCATAAAATGCGACCACAAATGACTGAGAGAACAACATATCGAAGCAACTAAGGTATCTACACACTAAAATAGGGCATCATAAGATTCATAATGAAGGAATCTTGCTAGTAGTCCTAAGAATTCATCTTCTTAATCAACATCTGTGAATTCCTCTAGCAGATTCTTACTTTCATAAAGAACTTCATTCTTCCTGGAACATTCTACTTCATCTTCACTCTCTTGCATTGCATTCCTAGCTATTTTTTTGCATGGCTAACTATTTTTTTTGCATGCCTAGCTACTTTCTTTTGTACATCTACATAGCAGTCCTTTGTCTCTTTAATTGCACTTAAAAAATCTTTGATCATCACCAACAATACTTCACATTGTTCTTCATCCTCCAATAACAACTACTTTATGCGCTCGCCATCGTTCATGATACTATGCATGTTCTTCCATCCATCTTGCATCAAGCACCAATCAAACGACCGTAGTATTCCCAACAAAAAGTTGTAAGCATCCATGAGAATGACAACACACAATATTTCATCCTTGTTTTCACTTATATGGAAATAGGCATCACATTGATTTGTCACTGTCACCTCATAAACTTGCTTGATTCAACATGGACAAATAAACTGCAAATTAATAAGCAAAAATGTATGCTTCCTTTGTTGATGAAGGCGATTAACTATCAATGGGTTGTTGTTCAAATGTGAAAATAGTGCCATGTCAAGCCACCCACCAAAGTTCAATTCCCTCACATGCATGGATAAGTGGTTAGTAGTAGGTGCAAGTCATAGGTGATTTTGACAGAAGGACACACCTTGACATAGCAGCTTTGACCAAGGAAATTTATTGTGTTCAGTGATTTTCCCCTCGAGGACCATTTTAAATGCATGTAGTCACCTGTGATACCCGAAATCTTCAGGGAAATTGTAATGCTTCTCTTTGAGTTTAAAGAAATTACTTTCAAAAAATAAAAAAAAATCAATCTAATTGGAAATCGTGTCAAAGCATACACTTCTACCTAAAGACTGTGACACCATATGAGTTGAACCAATGGCTCTAAGGGATGTAACTAACACCCTTATACAGACATCACTCAGATATTCATGATGCATGCAATAAGTCTAAAGAAAGTAATCACATGTTGCACAAGACAATACCTGCTTTCCACCCTGGAGATCCACACTGAGCTCCAAAACCTCTAGCTTCAGAAATAGTTACGCCATGAATCCCCATTTCCAATAGACCTTGCAATCTCCATTTCATAATTTTACAAAACCTTTCATGTGCATTTTTTCAAATGGTACACATCAATAGTCATTTGTAATAATACAAAACATAGGTTCCTTTTCTTTGCTGATAAGATGATGCAAATCTTCTCCAAATAGAGTATGGAGAAAGTTGAAGTCTCACCGAAGTAACATGGGAGATGCACCATGGAATTCAAAGTTTGTTAATGTTAAAAACAACCAATAAAACATTACTTAATCAGTAACTATTCCAATTTAGGTTAAATCAAATCAAATCCACATAATGGAGTGTTAACAGTACGTGAGAAGTGAAAGTTTGTGCTATAAGTAATCGATCTGAGAATAATAATGCATACAAGTACCTCAAAATTGCTTCCACTTTGTAAAAATTGGCTTCTGGGACATAATCTACGAAACACATTTAAAAGAAAAATGTATTACAACCCAAAATATCCATTTAAGGGTGTGTGTAAGAAGTTGAGGGACCTTTTAGATACAATGGTGGAGTGAAGTCAATCACTCTTAATTCAAAAAAAAGAAATCATCCCAAGTAATCCCGAACCTGCCAAGCCTAGTCCCAAGGCTGCCAACTAGGATAGTAAGACAAATCGCGCCTCCGTTTTAGTGAACAAAATCGCGTGTGCGATTTCGTTCACTAAAATGCAGGCACAATTTGGAAAGCTTGTTTTTTTTTATTAAATAGGCAGAGGCCGTCTTTTTCTCCTCATCGCACGGCTATTGGACCAAGGAGGAGCAAATCTCAACTGGGAAAACATGTTTTTGGGTGTGCCAAAGCCCTCCATCTCCACCTTTGGATAAACCTCCCCTTTGCGAGGTATTTTCCTCATTTCCTTTCATGTTTTTTTCTCTTTCTTCATCGATTTATTTGCCCTAGATTGAAAAATTAAACCATATTAAATTAAATTATGGCCAATTGAAACAAAAACCCAATGGAATTGGCCAATGGAAACAAGAACCCCAATGTAATTGGCCAATTGAAACCAATTCCCCAATTTAATGATAAAAATTAAATAATTTTGATTATTTAACAAAATTCATACCCAAAATTCCCATGCCCAATGGAAACCAAAACCCCAATTAACTAAAAAAAAAATGAATTTCACTATTTACATATGCATATTCACAAGTATCCTTGTGAGTCCATACCAAAATCCACAAATATGCAAATTTTGTCAAGCACATTGCAATTTTGCATAAGTAATTTACATTCCCAATGTAAACCAAAACCCCAATTAACTCATAAAAAACAAATGAACTTCACTATTGTGAATCCAAACCAAAGTTAACAAATACGCAAAGTTTGTCAATTATGTTGCAAGCTTGCATATACAACTAAAAAAAATCAAGTAGAATTCATATATTCCCCTAAAATACATAAACAAACATGGTAAATCCCTTGCCTCTATCCGAAATATCGAAGTTGCTCTTCCAAGAACATCAATAAAAACCTTATAGTTTTGATGAAACTTCCCAATCCAAGTGTCAAAATAAGGTATAGAAGCTTCCCATGCTTTTAACAAATATTTCATCTTGAACGAATGGTACTTTTTGGTTAAGGTCAAGACAACAAAGTTCAACAATAGACTCTATGAACGTGAAGATACATAGGTAGGTTCATGTATTTGATTAAACATGCCAATTACATACTAGATCATACATGATATTTAATCCAGTGGATCCCTTTCAACCATAAAATACATAAAGTTATGCTAAATATCCTTTGGAGTCCAAAAAACATCACACTACAACAAATAATTACATATCTAACAAAATCGTTTCCTATACTGGGATTTTATTCATTAACAGCACATTATGCCTCCTATTCTAGTGTCTAGTTGTTTCCTCTACCCATAATCTGGGAGCTAGTACTACAAGGGCAATAATAAACACCTCACAATTTCGACGAAACTTCATAATCCAAGCCTTAAAATAAGCTAGAGGAGCTTCGCAATCAACATATGCACTCAAGACACTTTATGTACACATGCATGTACTTAAAAATTGGAACTAATACTTGAATTTAGGACATAAAAATGAAATGAAAAAATGTTAAATGTTTATTCTTTACTGTAAAATTCAAGATCAATTTTTAAATTTACATGATAGATTTAGTTTATATGTCATTAGTTATATAGTTTTTAGTTTTTAGATATGTCATTATATCATGTGTTTATATTTCTAATGATATTTTATTTGTATTTATGATTGCAGTGGCTACTATGGATCATAACAATGCAGAGATACTGAGGTTTATTGTCCATTTGAGAGAGATTGGTTCGGCTTGGAGGGGTGAAGATGAGCTCCACCGCTCCTTGTCAGATTCATTGTTGTCTATTGTTGATACGATCGCAAGATCGAATGATGCTTTGTATAGCATCGCATCTTACAGGGAGAGGAAAAGACAACAATATGCTGATGGGTTAAGTTACAACGAGGTAAAAAAGCTGAAAATAACAAAACAAGACATCTATTCATTTTTTAGACTGCCTGGGACGGATGACATTCTGGAGATCAACAGGCCACATATTTCTATTGAGTGGTGCAATTTTCCACCCATCAAAGACAATTGGATGAATAGGTGGTACATGGTTTTTGACATTCCCCCTCACAACAATAGGGAAGTACTGATGTACTTCCTCCGAAAATTGTATGCAGAGTTTGTGATGGGGAAACATGTCAATTATTTTGACATGTTGAGCTTCCAGGGAGTTGGTAGGGGGATGCCCCAACACCAACCCCATGCTAGGCATAGAGATTCCAATCCAGAGATACCTGCACCCTATGCCCAGCTACCAAGGTTAGACATCCCTCCTGCACATGACATGGTTGCCCAGACACAGGAGGGATTTTTTACTCTAGCTGAGATGGTCTCTCGACACACGACCACTATTGACTAGAGAGCGCCCTCTTCCTCTGTTGGTGTACAACCACTAGCTTCTGGTGGTGGATGGACATCTATTGGTGGGGATAGACTGACATCCCATGTGCCTAAGAGCTATCCACACATCTGCACATCGTGTGGGGTACCCTGTTATGGTCCTAGACCAAGACATGGTACCACTACAATGACTGGTGGTCAGGTAAGGACATTTTTTTAAAACTCTATTATTGTTCAATTTTTAATTGTTCCATACTGTATGTAACATATTAAAATATTCGTAATATATATGCAATATTTACTGCACCCAGTGTGGTTGTACCCGAGGCCCAAAGAACAACCATTGAGGTAATATTTAAACACTTGTCATTTTGTTATTACATATAATTTTTTTAATGCATGTGTTAGTCTTCATTAATTTATTAAATTGTCTAATATTTGCAATTTTTGAAGTTGCAGGAGCCCCACTTAGAACGTGATGCTGGAGACATTGATATCAACGACATAGTCCAAGGTGGAATTTAAGATTACTTGAAGAATGTAAGTACATGGGTTATGATTGAATCTTGTTTAAATTATTTAAATTTCTTACTGTACACTCCTTTATAGATCGCTAATGTAAATATAATTTTTAAACTTGGAGATGCTATTAGCATCTAAAGAGGGGTAAAAAATTGATGGAAGCGGTCACTCCCATGGTGGAGATATGTCCCAGGAAGGGGTAAGTATATTACAACATGTTATTTTTTCAGTACATATTATTCCATCCATTCAAATCCACATCTAAATATGGTAACACTTTATGAATGCAGACATCATCGCAGATCCCTGCACCGCCTCTTTTGTTTGGATCTCCCTATAGTCCAAACATAGATAAGGGGGTTGTTTACACCAGACGAGGACCCTCTTCCTTGAATAGAGCGGGTGTGCATGAGGATCAACCTACTCATCCACGGTAATGTACACACTTCCAATGGCAGTTGTTGGTTAACTATGAATTCACTTCACAAGTGGTCTTTCTTAATGTTATTTTCGCATGTTTACAGCATCGGGATGTAGAGTCATCCATGCCAGACCTTAGTGGGATTGTTGATGCCGCTGTCAATGCCACATCTACAATAGGGATAAGTCACACTGAGGTACATCTACTTGAATATTTGTAATTGTACATTTCATTTGTATTGTTTATGGACATGCACGATGTCTAACTATTTAATCATTTGGTGAATGTAGCCACACCCTAGTCCATTAGTGCACGCAACTGAGTTTGATGTTCAACCTACGACTCCTCTTACTACTGAAGAGTCCCAGCGTAATCCCCTAGAAATGGTTTTTTCGGTGAGATGTTCATTTTTTACATAATTGATTAGTACTTTGTCATTCATGTACATGTTGATAATTCTTGAGATAATTGACATTTTTTTTTATTTGCAAAGAAGCATGGTAGAGAGGCTCTCTGCAAGGCAGAGGACAGCAGAGGCACCTATACCCTCGACACCAGAGGCACCTATACCCCCGACGGATGCAGTGAGTCTTTGTTTTATTTACAATTGAGTCATATTTTAAATTTTCAAACTTTGTTATTGATGGACAGTACTAGTTCAGTTACCTGATCAAGAAATTACATTGTCATTGATTTGCAGAGTAGTTGTAGATAGAGCTGAAAAGCATCAGGGTCTGGGAAAAACAAGAGAAAGTTAGATTTTTGATGTGTTAGTCCAAAACAAATATGTATTTTTATGTACAATATGGAGTTAGAGTATAGGGGAGCGGTCCAGGATAGATGTACTTTTGTTTGCACATGTACATAAAATATGTTTTTGATACATGTACATTGATAGGCCATAGATAGGCCTTCTATTTTTGTATTATAACTTTCATGATATAAAAAATATTTCATATCAAGGCTCTTGAGATATTCATGGTTCAGTCTTTTAAGTGTGATTATACATGTGTGGAAAAGAATGTTTCTATATGTAATGTTCCCAATTTTCTATAGATTTTATGATTTCATGGAGATACCAGTTATAAATTTGAGAACAATGCACAATTACAATATTACGTAATGACAAAAATGTACATTTTAATTGTTTTTTACCATGATGCAATTACATATACAATGTTATATTAACAATGTCAAATTGTATTAAAAAATATGGAACATAGGTCAAATACACATTTAAGCACCCAACACAGCTAAGCAACTAATCGAACTTGGTGGAATACAAAAGCACCTTACCCGTATAACAACCTAACAAAGGTTTAAAGGATGCACGAAGTTGACACACTTAATTGATGCACCAGTGTGGTCTACATAAATAAAATTATTGTTTGGCATGATGTCTTTCATCTAACGAATACATGGGATACACATCAAACCTAAAAGTATCTGAGTATTATAAGGTTGATTCAAAATAATGGTTATGACTGTATCCTGTACATTATGTATGTCCTGCACGTTATTTTATCATTTTGTTAATGTACATGGCATTTGATGAATGGCCTCAAGTAAAAACTTTGAAAGAGATGAAAGTTATGTGTGATTTTATTATAGTTTAAATTGATTAGAGAAGCACTATTCTAAATCTTGTTTTATAAATTCATGTCTATGAAGTATTATTCGAAGAATTCGTAGCGTGAAGATATATATATTTTGTAATAATGGCGTAATATAATGGCCACTTGTTTCTAAACATAAACATGTTCCATTACATGGTTACTAACGTAATGGAATTGTCTCCTCCTGCATTTAATCATACAAATGCTCACATCTCTTGTATGAGGGGAAGATCTACAATCACCTTCAAGTTGACCTTTATGTGCAAAAATTTCACATTCACTTACTGAGAAAAACCCTAGTTTCCAAAATTGACAAAAAGAAATGATCCCTTTTCCATGGACCCAGAGTAGAGGGCCACTCTAGCACTATCGTGATGTACTGAATCCAATGGAGCCGACGGTTTATCGATTCGGGAAACAGTCATCAATCTATGGAATGTTGAATCCCACCTCCTACGGGATTTTAGGGACACCCGTTGAATCCCTAGCCGGGGCATAGAGTGGAAACCATGCATCAAAAAGGGATTTCAGTGGTTTGTACAAGCATGTTTAGGTAGGTTCCATATGGGAACGCTAGTCACATGTTCACGGTCAAGGAATTTGCAAAGCCAACCCATATGTGGAGAAATTGGACATTCACTTACTGAGCAAAACCCTAGTTTCCAAAATTGACCAAAAAAATGGTCCCTTGTCCATGGAAGTAGATTAGAGGGCCACCCTAGCACTATCTTGATGTCTTGAATCCAACGGAGCCGACGGTTTGTCTATCCGAGCAATGGTCATGATTCTATGGCACGTTGAATCCCACCTCGTGCAGACTTTCAGGGACACCTTTTGAATCCCTACCTGGGACATAGAATGGAAATCATGCATCAAAAATCCCTTTCGGTAGTTCATGCAAGGTTTTGTAGGCATGTATTATGTGGGAACACTAGCCACACCTTCATGGTCGAGCAATATACAAATTTGACCCCTATGTGCAGAAATTGGACATTCACTTACTGAGCAAAACCCTAGTTTCCAAAATTGACCAAAAAAATGGTCCCTTGTCCATGGAACTATATTAGAGGGCCACCCTAGCACTATCTCGATGTCCTAAATCCAACGAAGCCGACGGTTTGTCAATTCGAACAATGGTCATGATTCTATCGGACGTTGAATCCCACCTCCTATAGACTTTCAGGGACACCTATTGAATCCCTACCTGGGGCATAGAATGGAAACTATGCATCAAAAAGGCTTTTCAAAGGTTCGTGCAAGCTTGTTTAGGCATGTATTATGTGGGAACTATAGCCACACCTTCACGGTCAAGCAATATGCGAATTTGACCCCTATGTGCAGAAATTGGACATTCACTTACTGAGAAAAATGCTAGTTTCCAAAATTGACCAAAAAATGCTCCCTTGTCCATGGAACTAGATTATAGGGATGCACTAGCACTATCTCAATGTCCTGAATCCAACGGAGCCAATGGTTTGTCGATCTGAGAAATGGTCATGATTCTATGGCACGTTGAATCCCACCTCCTGTAGACTTTCAGAGACACCTATTGAATCCCTACCTGGGACATAGAATGGAAACCGTACATCAAAAAGGCCTTTTGATGGTTCATGCAAGCTTGTTTAGGCATGTACTATGTGGGAACACTAGCCACACCTTCACGGTCGAGCAATATGTTAATTTGACCCCTATGTGCAGAAATTGGACATTCACTTACTGAGCAAAACCCTAGTTTCCAAAACTGACCAAAATAATGGTTTCTTCTCAATGGAACCAGATTAGAGGGCCACCCTAGCACTATCCCAATGTCCTGAATCTAACAGAGCTAATGGTTCGTCAATCTGAGCAATGGTCATGATTCTGTGGCATGCTGAATCCCAGCTCCTATAGGCTTTCAGGGACACCTGTTGAATCCCTACCGGGGGCATAGAATCGAAACCATGCATAAAAAAGGGCTTTCGGTGGGTCATGCAAGCATTTTTAGGCATGTGTTATGTGGGAATTCTAGGAACACCTTCACAGTCGAGCAATATGCGAATTTGACCCCCATGTGCAAAAATTTCACATTCACTTAGTGAGCAAAACCCTAGTTTCCAAAATTGACCAAAATAATGGTCTCTTCTCCATGGAACCAGATTAGAGGGCCACCCTACCACCATCTCGATGTCCTGATTCCAACGAAGCCAACGATTCGTCGATCTGAGAAACAGTCATGATTCTGTGGCACGTTGAATTCCACCTCCTATAGGTTTTCAGGGACACTTGTTGAATCCCTACCCGAGGCATAGAATGGAAACCGTGCATGAAAAACTATTATATTTAAAGGTTTCAATGATATCACTACATGAACACTAAAGTCAACTTCGTGAATCAACATGATTTGAAGCATAATTCTACCGGATTTGAAAAAGTTCAGTTGGACATTAGATTGATTCTGAATTGAGTTCTAACAGTAAGATAATATTAGGGTTAGGATTAGGGTTTCCTTGGTAGGGTTATGGTTATGGGCCATGCATGTTAAACAATAAACCCTAGTTAGGGATAGGGTTTTCCAAGTTTGGTCTTCATTTGCATGAAATGCATTGTCTAGATTTGGCCCAAATCTCTTATTATCTTTTATTATCTTTTAAGTAGAAATTAAACTTCTCAATAAAAAAAAATGAGATGAAATTACAACACTACTAGGCACTACCCCTTTGGCAATGGAAATGTGGGTATAAGAGGTGAGTCATCAAGAAGGAAATTATACAAGCCTTAAAACATAATTTTATCGTTGCAACATCTTGTTTCCATCATCCTAGTTGTATATATCGGCTGAAAACATTGACAATATTACCTACTTGAAAAATTAGGGTTTTAGTCCCGTAAGAGAGCCAACAAAGAACTTTGATAGGTATGACCTATAGAGGTACATGTATGTATTCTAATGTTATGTATATCATGTGAATGAGATCTTGAAATGTTCATATGATTGATATACATGGTTTAATGATCATAGGTAAAATTTGGCATGTTCATTAACTTGATATACAAGAATATTTTTGGCATATTTATAAACAACATTATGGAAAATTTCGCATATCAAGAACACAAAATTGACATATTCATAAGAAACATAAATTTATAGATAAATGCATGTACCTGAGATGTCACCAATTGTATTTTTTTTCTTTCTTTCCCTGGGACTATTTCATAGCTGATATATTTGAATCTTTTCATGTTTGTAACCATATTCCCAAATTCATTGTCTCCAGTCTCGTGCATACATTGACACAATAATGCCATTCCAGCACAGTTGGAGCAAGTTCCATCCAAACAGGATTTTGCATAGTAAGTTTTCCCCTCAGGCCTATTTCACATGATACTATGAATGAATTCTCTTAATGAGGTCGGTGGTATTGTCAAGGAGAAATCCTGCACATGGTTAGTATGCAACACACGATGAATGTACAAAAATGTTTCATAGTAATATTCATATTCTACATGGTATCTACAACAAGTGTTACGAAGAGTATTTATTCTAACATACCAGGGCTTACATTTCTCAAAAGATCTTTGCTCCAAATTCAATTGTCTATGTTCATTCCTAAATTTCTCGTATAGTTCTGTCTGTGTTATATCAAGAATATGCTTAATATGTGGTTCACGGTCCTTTGAACCCATTCTCAGTTTTAGTACATTCTTCCAGTTTGAAGAAGGCCTTGTGTGATCATGCCAAAAACTCTGCACTATTCCCTTTACTACATCAACTAGCTTCATGTCACGATGTGGCAACCGACCAATAAAGGCCCAAAAATATGTCTAGGCAGTTGCATCAAGATGTTCTCTTCTAATAGAATACCTATGGAGTGTTTTTACATTCAAATTAACTAGTTTAGATGTAGGCTTGAGAAAACAGAGGACCCTGGTGTTCTTATTTACAATTGCTTGTGACAACACACGACAAGCCGCATTGCAGTCCTTTGACCGTGTGTTCTTAACAATTTTACCAAAGGAATCTACTAAGATTTTAACTATATGAGAACTTGGTCCAGAAGGCTTTATCATCTTTATCCCTAACAATTTCCTAACAATATCCATGCCCCTAGATTTTAACAATGATAAAAATAATCTACATTTATCTCCATCACATTTAGAAACAAAATATTTATTTAGTATCTGTTGAGTTTGATAAGCAATACTACATTTAGATAGTGTACCTTCAATGGAATTGAGGATTCCTTCATCAACTTGTATACGCTTCGGAGTTCTTCGACGTGTTCTTTCTAATGGAGGTAAGGGGGTTGGATTTCTATCATCTAGTGCATCAACAATACGCTCTTGCATTTCAGTAGCAACTTGTTGTCCTTCATTCTCTTCCTAGTAGTTGGATGGTGGAAGTCCAACATCCTCATTGATGGTCTAGATAATATTTTCTTCTTCAACAGTAGGTTCCATGTCCAACGCCTCTTCAATAGTAGGATCCATGTACAATGCCTCTTCATGAGCTTCGTATTGAGATGGTAACTTATCACTTTGACTTGATGTGGGATTTGAAACATCCCCTAATGAGAACCTACATTTTGCTTCTTGAATACTTCCATGGCGTGCTTGTTCAAGAACTATTGTGGAAATTGCAGGTCCCTCTAGTGAATGCTTCCTTTTTTCTTGTGCTGGATTAATAGGATGAACCACCGTACCTTCTATAATTGGATTTGGATTATTTTCCAAAGAAAGCCTTCGATTCATCATGTCTATTCTTTTCTTTTCTTTCTCTTCTTCGATGACTTCTTGAGGTCTCTTCTTCCTTGCTGATTTTCTTCCTCGGTTACGTACATTCCCCATCACCACAATGATCAATGTCAATAATGTTTGTTTTTGTTGCTCCTCAATTACAAGCTTTCAAATCTTTAACTTGCTTTATAACTGTTGATCCTTCAAGGTGCTTCAATCTTCCTTCTCAATTGTTCATATTTCCCATCAAAACAATAATGAATGGGAAAATTTACCTTTGGTTCTCTTGAATAATAAGCAAATGAAAGTTAAATCATAAATTGTTTCTCAAGCTGATTTTCTTGTACAATTGTGTATATCCACCATCACCATGAAATGACATTGAAGCTTGATATCTTATCCTGTGTGCTCCTCAACCATGAAACATATCCTCAATGTTGCACCTACATAACAAAGAGAATGATCGAGAATGTGTAAATTGTGAGTATTTTCATAGGCGGGCTCGTGCTCCTGAAAAAAAACCGTGGTAATCGGATAAATTCATAAAAACAGAATGAAGTTGCTCTCGGACAAGAACAATCCACTGTTTTTACAGTCCCAAAATGCACACGCGTTATATAGAGTAAAAACGTGTACACGATTTGTATAAGTATAACGTGCACCCGATATGGTTAAGCACAATTGATAGAGTGGGTGCATGGCTAGGGCAACGAATAAGATCATAACTTCCCAAATGTTTTTTATGGTTAGCAACAAAACAAATGTTTTTTGTGTTCCCTTCTTATCATGCATATAATTGTTTCTCTCTATAGCCCCAATAATCCCTACATATCCGTATCTCTTTCTAAATATACCTCCCTCATTCTCTCTGCATCCCTCCCTATATGTTCCTTTTTCTCCCTTACTCCATCCCTCCATACTGATGGTGATGAAGACGATGATGATTATCATGATGGTGATGATGATGATGATGATAATGATGACAACGATGGTGATGATGATGTTCATGATGTTGATGGTGATTTTGATGACGATGATGATGATGAAGGTGATGATGATGATGATGATGATGATGATGACGATGGTGATGATGATGAAGGTGATGATGATGATGATGAGGAAGGTGATGCTGATGCTGATGATGATGATGATGAAGATGATGACGATGATGAAGATGAACATGATGATCATGATCATGATGATTGTGGCGATGTTGATAATGATGATCGATGATAGATGATGATGGTGATGATGATGGTGATGATGATGATCATGTTGATGGTGATGATGATGATGACGACGTTGGTGATGATGATGTCGATGATGTTGATGTTGATGACGATGATTTTGATTATGACGATGACGATGATGATGATGACGACGAGGATGGTGATGATGATGTTCATGATGTTGGTGTTGATGATGACGATGATGACCAATGATCATGGTGATGATGAGGATGGTGATGATGATGTTAATGATGTTGATGTTGATGATCAATATGATGATGATCATGAAGATGGAGATGATGATGAACATGATGATCATGGCGATGTTGATGGAGATGATGATGATGATGTTCATGATGTTGATGGTGATGATGATGATCATGTTGATGATGATGATGAAGGTGATGATGATGATGATGATGATGATGGCGATGATTGTTGACCAATGATCATGGTGATGATGAGGATGAGGATGGTGATGATGATGATGGTGAAGGTGATGATGATAATGAGGATGACGACGACGACGATGATGATGATGTTGATGTTGATGATGATGACGACGATAGTGATGATGATGTTCATGATGTTGATGGTGATGATGATGATCATGTTGATGATGATGAGGATGATGATGATGATGACAATGAGGAAGGTGATGATGATGATGATGATGAGGATGACGATGATGACGATGATGTTGATGATGATGACGATGACGATGATGTTGATGAAGGTGATGATGTTGGTGATGATGAGGATGGTGATGACGATGATGACGATGATGATGATGAAGGTGATGATGATGATGATGATGATGATGATGATGATGATGATGATGATGATGACGACGCTAGTGATGATGATATTCATGATGTTGATGATGATGATGAAGGTAATTATGATAATGATGAGGATGATGAGGATGAGGATGGTGAGGATGATCGATGACGAATGATCATGGTGATGATGAGGATGAGGATGGTGATGATGATGATGATGAAGGTGATGAGGATGATGAGGATGATGATCATGATGATCATGATGTTGATGTTGATGATGATGACGACGATGGTGATGATGATGTTCATGATGTCGATGGTGATGATGATGATCATGTTGATGATGATGATGATGATGATGAGGAAGGTTATGATGATGATGAGGAGGAGGATGATGATAATAATGATGAATATGACGATGATGATGACGATGGTGATGATGATGTTGATCATGATGATGACGATGGTGACGATGATGTTCATGATGATGATGATGAGGATGAGGAAGGTGATGCTGATGATGAGGCTGATGATGATGATGATCATGATCATGATGATGATGACGATGATGATGACGTTGGTGATGATGATGTTGATGATGTTGATGTTGATGATGACGATGGTGATGATGATGTTGATGATGTTGATGTTGACGATGAAGATGATGATGATGATGAAGATGGAGATGATGATGAACATGATGATCATGGCGATGTTGATGATGATGATGATGGATGATCAATGATGATGGTGATGATGATGATGAGGATGGTGCTGTAGATGATGATGATGATGATGATGATGATGAAGATGTTTATGATGATGATGAGGAGGAGGATGAGGATGGTGACGATGGTGATGATGATGGCGATGATGATGATGATGATGACTATGATGTTGATGATGATGATGATGAGGATGAGGATGATGTTGATGATGATGATGATGACGATGATGGTGATGATGACGACGATGGTGATGATGATGATGATGACGATGCTGGTGATGAT
>LPNX010311983.1:13958-38958 GCA_001517045.1 Pseudotsuga menziesii | reverse complement strand
GTTTGATCTCTTAGATAATTTTAAAAAAAATTAAAAATATTATTTTTATTATTGGAAAAATAGTCGTGCACTAGTCTTATATGTTCTCTATATGTATACTGGTTTTTGTAAGTTTATTCCATCATTTAGACACTCAGACGTTCCACCCACAAAGAAATATACCTTATAATTTGTCCCAAAAATAAAAAGTGCCCGTTAAAAAATATCTAACTTTATATAGTTAAAAAAAATTTCAATAGAAAAAAAAATTATATATTTGGAAAGGTCATTCAATTTCCTACATTTCTTGTTTTTTACTGATCGCAAGATTCATTATGTAAGTGTCTCAAAATATCCATGCAAGTTGATGGATGTCTATTTTTTCAGTTTTCTATTGCATCTAACGCGCCAAAAGAGACCCTCAACTTCTTCCACATGCCATGAAATTAGTTTTAGGTGAATCAAAATTAATATTGCAAAGTACCTGGATAAGTGTTGGTCCAATAAGGTGTCTGGGCTGATGCCTTTATATGTTGCTTCTTGATATTTCCATCCAGAACTACCATTTGGTGCTTCACCCACCTCACACCATCTATCCTCTGCATACCCCCAAACTTTATAGAATTCATGGCTGCTGCTAGAGATGAATGAAATCTAGGAAATGTCATTGTATGTCATTGTATGGCTGCTACTGGAGATGAATGAAATCTAGGAATATGTACAAGAAGAAGAAAATGACGGTGACAAAAGAGATCCTTTGACAAATAGAGGTGGATGTGAAGTCATGTTTACCATTTGCATTCCTTAATTTATCCATCCAAGAAATTGTATTTTCTCTAGCATTTCCAGGTAAAGGTTTCTTCTTTTCACGTGCTCCATAACACCAAAATATCACACTTATTCCATCTTTGATATGCTAAAAAATTGTAGATAAAAATTTGATGAATTCAAATCTCATTAAAATGCAAAGCATAAGACATATTTAATGTGTGAGTAAGACACAGAAACAAAACAAAAAACTCAGCAAGTTTATAGTGCTTGAATAACAGGAAAATATGCTTCCCATTATTTCACATTTTAGTATTTAGATTTTTATCATAACAACCAAATAAATGAATGTTGTTAACATTATATAGAAAATTTGACATCGATGGACTAAAATATAGTATGTTTGATTTTAGGTCTGATTTATCTTTTCATTCCAAAAGTAAGAGGAACAAAAACCTGTGATAGCTTCATCTCTTCAGAAAATATAACAATTATTATAGTCCCTATCATCCCTATACATGGCATTGTCAAAAAATCACCTAGTTTGTATATCATAGAAACCCTGTTGGCACAAGCTCGACCAAACAGTAGAATGTCTCTTGGTACTACCCAAAGAGAAGAAAATTTATTAGGTTTTCATTTGAGGCTGATTATGGTGCCCAACAGCCTCTGTTTCTAAGTGCAGTAACCCATGTGAGTGGTGTCCAGTATCTAAGGGAATATATTTTACACTGCACATTAGACATGTGATAAAGTTAGTCCTAGTTTATGAAACAAATCACAAGAATACCAACGCAAGTTATGCAATCATGAGGCATGGTGGAGAGTCAAGACTTTCTACTTCCAGGTGTTCAAGTGTATTCCTGCATTGTTTCCTAATTAAGGACCATTGAAAGCAATAACATATTTAAATAATTATGCAAGGTTACAATGCCTTTCATAGATCAGGGTGATCAAACCCTTGGTGATTTACACTCAAGGTTAGGTGCAAAACCTGAGAGATACCTTAGAGCTTATGGCTTCTTAGGCACTACAAACAACCTTAGAAATTAGAAGTTTACTCCAAAATTGAATCAGGAAATGATTGCACACATTGATAGCAAACATGCACAATTAGATGCAACAATAGGTTATACCCTTTTGGCATTAGGATCTTTGATTTGTTTTGGTGGTAAGATATCCCAATCGGTGTATAAATTTCCAGAATATGCACCTTATGTTAAGTATTTGACTTCATAATTGAAATTAAACAAGACAGAATTGACTTGCTTGGGAATAAAATTTCATTTTGATAATTCATGAATCATACTATCCAAAGATGATAAACAAAAGTCCAGAAAAAGAAAATGCAAAAATTCAATACCCACCTAACCAAAATATTTCTGGATGTTCACATCAACCCTAGATTCAAGAAAGAGAGAGACAATCTGTAGGGATAAATATTGTTAAAATATATAATCATTTAATCATCACTTACCATAGCTAGACAATGACATAAATAAAGAGAGAATTTTCCTATACCTCACTATGTCCTTGAGTTGCTGAATAATGTAGAGGAGAATTTTGAATACCAAAAGTTGAATAATTTGCGAGACGAGGGTTGTATTCGAATAAAGCCTTAGCCTCTTGCAAATATCCATCTCTAGTAGAAGAAACCAGGCGTTCTCCCGAAGAAAAACATCCAAATGGATTTCCTATGAAATTCAATATCCTCATTTTGTTTGGCAAGGCTTCAAATGAGTTACAAAACTAGATGGCTCTTGAAACTCCAATCTACAAAACAATGAGTACAATAATCATGATACTATCATAGTTTCCCCTAATGACTGATACTCATTGATTCATTACCCCCTGCCTTTTGGAAATTGTTTTTCTAATGAAAGAATCAAACTTTTTTAACAAAAATAGAGAGACATAAAACTATCACTACAATTATGCATTGTTTCCTGCTATAATCAAACATGGAATAGAAAAATACACATCGTACATATTAGGGTTATGTCCTGTAGCTTTTATGAATATGAATATTTCAATAATAATAGCCAAATGATTATTAAGATGAATACCAGAACATAGAAATTCAAAGAAGTTTTTGTTTTGGGGAATTCAAGAGTATTTACATAAAATTCCTAGAAATGGAGATCGTGAGGCATGCTTATAATTACTAATTAGTTTTCTTGTTCTATCAGTCTAGGTCCGAGAAGGAGATGAAAAATATTCACTTATTATTACTAAAACTCGCTTTAACATAAGATATTGCAGAAGAGGGCCCTGAACCTGCTTTAAACTTACAAGTTCAATTGCTGGAAATAGTTCTGTATGTCATGGATCCATTAAGGGATGCAAGTCCATAACTTGTTTATCTTGGAAGTGGGTAGGCAGAGAAGTCACAAGTTCAACTAGGAAGACAACAGTGACAAAGCAGTCATGTCTGTTGTTTTTGACAAAAGGAAGAATGGAATATGCTCAATCCCTTTTGGTGTCCGAGGCTCTAGATTCCCAAAGGAGAACATGATAGAGGAGTTCAAGAGACATGCCAGGAAACCAAAATATCTTAATGAAATATGGAGTGGAAATTGTGGGCATTCAAAGATGTTACCAGCTTCATCATTCAGAGCACACCAAGAGACAAGTGGTCTTCCAGAATCTAGCATTAGGCAGAAGAGAGCCCAAACCCCATATTATGTGATGGTGAATAGGTTGGAAGTATCTGACCAATGTCAATCCAATGGAAGAGATTCTAAATATGCCTAGTTGAACTATAATGGAATTTTAAGGAATCATTGCATCTAACATTGGAAAGCAAGAAACTAATCTTGTTCTGAAAAAATTGTAACATATGGAAAGAAAATGCCATGTGTTCACATTGCAATTCTCACCTCAGATGAGGAGGATAATGCAGAGGAAAACATTGCTGAGAAGGAAGCCTTGGAGGCTACAACTATGGGAATGGATGCTGGAACCCATTCAAATCCGATTGACTTGGACACTGAAGGCCAGGAATAACTTTAGGGCTTCTTCTATTTTCTTTTGTTTCTATGAAGAATACTGCTTCAGCTCTAAGTTTTAAGATTACATGATAGTTAGTGTAAGCATTACTTCGACTGTTATTTATGTGGTTTCTAAGTCTCTTAGTTTTTCATACTTCAATGACCTCCTAGCCCAATTTTGTTTCAGAAAAATGGTATGTTTTCTACAGACCTAGGTATTGGTTAAGACTATTAAACCCTTCTCTTTTTTTGGCTGGATCACAAAATGGTGAGCCTAGTTCTGTTGGATCTTACTCTCTCCCGACTTATACTATTTTACTGTATATCAATATAATAATTTCTAACTTACCAAGAATACATAATTGTCTCAAATATAGATATAAACCTTTCAATAGCATAGAAAGAAATCATAAGGAAATCCATAGTATTCAAACATACCAAGTGATAGTTACCTCCCCTGTGCTCCAAAAATATTGTGGCAAGCACTATCCTAAGACTTTAATACTAAACGTTAGCCCTTGATGTTTTGGTTAATGTAAATCCTTAAAATATACTATAGAATATATAAACCCGATCCTCAAAAAATATCAAGAAACTATTAACAGAGAAGACTAGCTTGAAAAATATATAATGTTAAAAATCAGAATTATCCTAAGAAAAATAACATTGAGCTTATAAAAATGGATTATAAATCATTCTTAAAAGTACCTTGCAATATAGCCCGATGGCCCATATCAAAACTCTATCTACGTTTTCCAAGAATCATCAAAACTATCTATCGAGTGTACATATATCCTGGATAATATTATCAAGAAATATAAGAAAGAATGAAATGGACAAGGCATGTTGGGAAGAAGATACCAATTATTAACTATGGTAATGGAAAACCCTATGAAAATATTTAATATTGTGACCTATGATTCTAGCTGTATTGAAAGCACTCTACCACTAAGGCCAATACCATATCTATCATTGTTTCCACTTTATATTCTCCACCTAAAGTCCTTGTGGTTATACTTGGCCATAAGGTTGGACAAGGTAATATCAAAGGATTTCTTCTACAATGGGCATGGCCACCTGTTAATGAATTCCTCAACTGTTGAAAATGAAGGTCGTTTATTGTACCATACTGCCACATTCATAGAGCTCGAGGATCCACTTTCCATTAAAAAATATACTACAATTTCTTAAGAGTAGTAAACTTCCACTAAATGTTGATTCTAAATTATCTATGGATATTTTTCTAAATCCTTTTCCCAGTAATTTAATACAAATGGTATTGATCATCGAATTCTTAGCAAGATGCACTTTTGTATCATATACTACTAAAGGTATTTTCAAACATCATAAACTTTTTACTATTTCTTATGCACTTAGAAATTACTAATAGAAGTAAATAAAATTAAAAGGAAGCAAACAAGAAACATAACAACATATCATCAATGCTATCAAATTGTCAACTTTTGTCATAGATTCATTTATACCTTCTCTGATAGTTTCCCTTCCAAAAATTCCACCCTCCCACTATGGCGGCATTTTTCTATGTATAACAATATCTCAAGTAGGGCATCTATTGTAATCATCATATGGTAACGACTAGATTCAAAACTTTGACAATATTAAATTATGTCATTCATTGCATTTACCTATGAAACAATTTGCACAATCACCACTGCCACTCCACACTACAATTTTACAATGCAGGACATATGCATTCTGTTTGTTCAATCAAACAATGTAATACAACCGATATATAAATCACTAGTAAATTCTACCACAATAAATGCTTCCAGAGTATGTAGGCATTTTGACTATAAAAAACTAATCAGCTCTCTATATAATGTAAAATCTAGCTACTTAACAAAGACAAAACCTATTGGAAAGAGGTTCCTGAAATGGATTTGCAGAGATGGAAAAGAATTTTCCTATGAACCTTTTACACACAAATTGTATCAGACAATAACCAACATAATATAGTTGTTACAATTTAATTTCTTTATCTTTCAATGAAGTAATAGCCAAAGGCTCAATGCATTTATATACAACATAAGTAGTAGTTTTTTTCCATAAATGTTTGACATTAAAAATGGAGTCAAAAAATAATAAACACGACCAAAATCTGAAAATATTAAACTAGATACCAATGGCACAATTTCTTCACTCATAAAATAGTAGTCACCTCTGTATCCATTTCATTTCGAAGAAGATTTACTAAAGTATCACAAGTGAGGTATGGAAGAATTAAGTAGAAGCTTGAAATGATGGAAATCATGTTTGACCTCCAATGCATAGAGGATAAACAAATCTCAAAGGTACATCTGATACCAACTAAGGATGAATCCCCATCTCTTTCATTTCCTATAGATGGTTTCAGGTCTTTATCTGCGTCCAACTCTGCATCAATAATTCTAGCTTTTCCATCACTTTCCTGCCATGATGTACTCCCCAGTTCATCATTGATTCCAGACTCTAATACTTGTAAAGAACAATGAAACATATCACTTTTGTTTAGAACATTAGTAGACAATTCAAATAACTTATACAATAAAAGAAGAAGTATCTCTTGTAGAGGAATGATAATCCTACTAAAACTCTTTTCAATTAACACACTATCCACTGTCAGATGTCACAAAGTGCAGAGTCAAAAACTCAGGAGTCTACTTGAACTTTGTGAATTTGATAGCATTGTAGCAATACTTAAGTATGAATGCACCTTCACTATTGTATATAGTAAGGACATAGGCAGACCAGTAAAAATTGCAGTTGTAGTGGATTGGGAAGCAAAAGTAGGTGCAAAAAGCAAAATTTTCAAAAGCTTCTAGGAGAGGAGCATTTTTGGGAGAATTTTTTTATTTTGATGCTTATATATCAATAAAAAACATGTAAAATGTTGAATTAGTTATAAAAAGCATGAAACATTGATTAAACCATATAACATCAATCATCTGGTAGTTTTTTTCAAAATGGCAGGCTTTGGGCAAGCTAACCTCCTAGTTTTTTCCAAGTTAAACTCTTACGCTCTGCTGAGTTTTGGTTAAATAGAGACTAGGGATTCTCAAGAATGTGTTTAGAAATGCATATTTTCCATATTATTCTATATACAAGTTACTAAGTTTTGCTTCAAGTTGACACAAGCAAGGAACACTGTCCAATATGGGATATTGCAAGAAAGTAGACACATCTCACATGTTGCATAAATTATTCTTGGGCTAATGAGCTGCCAATAGGGGTATTAATACAAAGTCATCCAGAACACCTAGCCCCAAGTCAGGTGTACCAACCCAGGAGGAAAAAACATGCCTTCCAATGAGGGGGAACATATAACTGGGGGAATTGAATATTTGTGTGGAATAACAACAATTCACTTTACATAACAACCAATCCCCTGCCCCTGTCAACCACACAGCTACAACTTCCTATTGACTAAGTTCTCTTTATTGACTTCCTTAAACATAACATTTTCATTATCAAGTACAAATGGATGGTGTGACAATCTATCAGATGTATAAACATTATAAGAGGAGATGATGTGCAACCATTACGAGGGATGCTTCCCCCTTTCATTCGGGTGAGGTTCTAGTTTTTATATCAAATGATGGATGATTAAGGTTTATTACATTAGCAGTGAACTATGTTAAGTTATAGCTTATAAATTAGAGCCGACAATAAAAAATTGGCCAACATTCAGTCCTTTAGAAAATATGTATCCTTTCTTGAGTCAGGGCTGAGAGAGATACAATGGAACTCCTTGCCTATGTAGGGAACGAGTAGGCTCTTTAGCCTGAAAATGATGTATACTAATGAATGCAAAGAAAATAAAATTTCCAAGTTAAAAAAATCACAAATTTATAAAATCACAGTAGAAAAACAAGGGTTTATACACCCTGAAATAGAGGTTAATCGGTCCAACAGTTAAACAATGGGAGTTTTCCATACTAGCCTAGGTTCGATTCCTAGAGGGTTGGTGACTTCAAACATTGTATTTTTTTTTTCAGTGGTACCAGCATATGAATCCCATAACTTTGAAGGGTGTAGAAACTTCATTCTCCCGGAAATAACAAAAGGAAGTACTAAAAACTCCTCTATTTCATTTTCAACACCATTAGTCATTTCTTACAATTGTTTTCTCTATGCTTTGTGTTGCATATGTGTAGGTTTTTCTTGTGTTTGTATTGTTGTAGCTTACTGTTCATTTCTAGAGTGATTTAATTTTCAAAATATTAAGTATTTGACTTCATTCTACCCTAGAAATAGGAATAGGTTCATAAATATCATTTTCAGCCATGTGGGTGCTTTAAATTCCCCCTATGCATGCTTATTTTTCTTTATGTTCTAACTAGTGCAATTTTGATTTTTTATCTATAGCAGGCTATTTTAGTGCTAATATAATCCTAAATCAAACCCAGGTATTACATCCTTGCATAAGCGTTTCAAGCTGAAATCATCTTTAATTTGGCTCGGATAAGAGCTGGAATTTTCTACTTAGCACATTGTCTTTTTGGTATTTTTTTTTTATAGATTCATACAATCATTTTATGTGGTGTTCCATTTTCTACAATATTCAAGTTTTAGGACAGCCACCTCTAAACCCAAGTCTAGCCCTTATTTTCGTACCAAAGAGTCTATTTTCCCTTCTGATTTGCTCAATCAGAAATGGAACCCAACCCGATACCTTAAATGGTGAAAATCGATTTCATACTGGTAGCAAAGGGCACCAATCCGGTTGATAAATCTCTTACTTTGTAGGTTGTATGTGTGTTGAATTTATTCTCACTCTGACATCTATTGGGTCTTCATTGTTTTATCATTCAAGGATAAATCGGTCCTTCAACTACTGTGAGAAGGTTGGTTCCATCGGCAAGTATTTGGGAAAGTTAAACTAGGGTCACCTTCCTTGGTTAGTCTAGATATGTTCTCAATGGAATCGGGAAACTTGAAGAGAGGGGACCCAGCCTGGCATGACAATTTAGGGAATATTCCCAAAGTTCCACTAGTCTAGAAATCATCAATATCTGTCGATATAAAAATCACCATATTATGTGATAACATGTCCAATAAATAGCAGAAAATAGGCCACAGTTTCTTATGATATATCACTTGCTGAAGAAAAAATAATCTAAAAAATATGCCAACTAAATCTAGCATAACAAGTCCAATATTAAAATATATATGACATGATTTATTCACCAACAAGTTATGATCCTTGTGAAACAAAGAAAAATTTTAAGAGTCCGATAAGGAAACAGGATGGGTTCAAATTTAGAACCATTTCTATCCTTACCAAGATGTCTAAATATCTAGTCTTAAGAATATCCTTATAGGCTTGCACATTTAACAATGACACTTGCAAGAAGTTCAACAGCCAGCTACATTCTTCCTACTCCAACCTTCTTCTCGAGCCTCACCATTTACAACCACCAATGTCCTCTGCAACATCATATTTTTATCCTATTTCAGCTTCAATGCTTGCATCCTAAAGTTCTTCCAACAAAACCAAGTTCTTGCTAGTGTTTATTTTTTTTATTTTTGTGGACATTCATAAGCTCTATGACCTTTAACATTACAATTTACAAAATCATATAACTTTGAGAAATTGTTAACTCTCTTCCACATCCAATCTCTCAACATCTTCTTCTCTCTTCTTTCTAGTCTCCTTATAGTCTTCAATAGGATCAAATGTAGCTATATTTTAAGTTCATCTGATTAGACATCTATTAGGAGTTTCTTCTCTGTAGCCTCCAATGGTAGAGATTGCATTAACTTTGAAGGGAGTTTGATCACCCCCTAGGTGAGCCTTCCCCTTTGATAGTGTTTGGTGTTTCTCTTGGGTTCTCCACAGAATTTTCACATACCTGAACTATTGATTTGATTTTTTTCCCCATTCCATGCTCTGAGGATGTGGAATTTAGGTCTTTTATAGCATAGGATAGTTTCATTTATATAATGTTTTTCTAGGAGCAGCCTTAGTTCTCCCACTTTGTATCTCACACTATTTTACCTAACGGCTCCATTGACCTGTTTATGGTCATTTTTTGGACATTCATAAAATTAGCTAATCTTTGCTTATCTCTAGATTTGACCTGCAGGTGGAAACCCCTTTTAGTTAATGTTCTACCTCTATTTCTATTTTTACTTCTCTTCTACCTTCAATGCATACTAGATTTGTTCATCAACTAAATACAACTTCCCCAAGGTCAAATCATCTTATATCTGAAAAGGAAATCCATTAAGGAATCTGGCTGCTAATTTTTCATCATATTCCTATAGATCTGTTTAAATATTCAACTTAAAAAAAAATTCAATATACTCATGTACAGATAAATCCTTTTGTCTAAAATTCTAAAACTACCTAAATTATGTCTTATAATAGTTTGCAGGTTAAAAATTTGCTTACAAATTCTTTAATGGCTTTGACCAAACTTTGATTTTTCCCTTACATTGGCTTTCTCGATTTCTATGCAACCGATTCTACCATGAAGCTACATGGTATTTCATATTTGACACATGAATCTTTCCCCTTCCTTGGTCATCCTCTGCAATGTTCTCCATGTTGAAGTACTGATCCAGCTGATCAATATATTTTGACTCAATCGCTTCAGAACTTTGACACTTAACATCTCATTTGAGTTCTCTGCCTTGACATGGCTTCAAGAAGCGTCTCTATGGGATCTTGAGTTTCATTCAAATTGGGGGCAATTCTTGCTTCATCTTCAAAATCTTTGATCCTCAATCCCCTCTCTAGGGTTTCCAATCTTTGATTAAGTTCATTATATCCTTTGGCTCCTCCAATATGCANCAATTCTTGCTTCATCTTCAAAATCTTTGATCCTCAATCCCCTCTCTAGGGTTTCCAATCTTTGATTAAGTTCATTATATCCTTTGGCTCCTCCAATATGCCCCCCAACCTAAGGTATTTCTTGTACATGCCATATTGTTGGTCTAATACCAAAATGATGTAGTGCTACAAACTCCTGCAATTTTATTCTCAAATTACAACTCAAAGGAGATTGAAGATTAAAAAACACTTTGATTTAAAAATTACTCCTTACAACCATCTCATTTTTCTTGTCTTCAGAAGTACATCTCGTCCTCTTTAAAGTTTAAATAGAGTTCCTACTCATTATTATCCACTAGTTTTTTATAATTAATCTATCTAGATAAGTTATCATTAACTATAAGAGTCCATACCCAAATTATCTTCATGCATCTCAAACATTATATTTTCTACTTCATTATTGTCTTCATGAAACAATCATTTTTGCATGTACCAAAGATGTTACACATTTAAAGATTTTCTTTATCTTCATACAAAATTATCCTCCCATGTGCATGCACTTTATCCATGCATTGAGTCTTCTCTCAATGTTGAATGAAAGATTCAATGGTCTTCCTTGGAAAAAACTACAATTCCTAAGAGATGAAATAGCATATCTATTGGCTTCATCATCCACACAATTCAAGGACTAAATAAGTCATGAAGAATTGGCACACAACTGTGCATGTTAGAACCATAAAACTGAGAACATTACAGACTATACTAGGATTACATGAAAATAAATCTCCATGCAATGTTTTCAAACCACAAGAATATGTCAATGGTGGATTTTTAGGTTGTTGAAAGTGAGTAGCTAATGTGCCCCCCACTAGGGTTCAAGTCATACCAAGTGGCATGCTAATGCTTGTGCTCATACTTGTGGATGCACACCAGTGTACACAATAGCAGTTGGGGCCAAGTGGAAGTCATGGGTAGTTTTGACAAAATAGATATACACCATTTGCATTGTCTAAGATGAAGGTGATTGAATTGATTGGTGCTAATGGTTCCCCTATAATGCTAAATATGGGCACATTAGCCTCATTGTAATAAGAGGGAGCTAGTTAAAGAAAACCACAAGAATGCCTTGGTCTTCAATCATATTCCAATTGATTGAATATGTAGATGCCAAAAACATCACTAATCTATTTTAATAGTCATAATCTAGATCAAGAAAAGTTAAAACCTCTTAGAGTCTACCTCAATAGGTAGTGTGCATTATATTTGTCCTATATGGATAGCCACAAAATAACATTTTAACAAGTATATTACTTAGATTTAATATTGCTATGGGAATTTTTACACTTTAGTAATTCACATCTAGAATATCAATCTTGATGTAGTTTACATGTACAAAACAACTTACCAAATCAACATCAGGGCCAAGTAGATATCTTTCCTTGTCTACATTCCTTACCCGAATCATATAAAACCAACAAAAAGGTGTAAAAACAAAAGGTTGAGGTAATACTAGGCCTTACAGCACTTGAGAAAATCAGTTACATCTTTGGACATAATCAGGGACATATTCAAGTATGATGTCTGGGAGCTAAGGTGGAACATTAAAGCAAAATAACTTATCAACTCTTCCATAAATACTAACCAAATATTTTTGGTAGGGCAGAGTATCATACCAGAGCACACACAGGGATACCCTTCTTGTGTAGAGCATCATCAAATCGTTTACCAACACCACCAGTTGCACCAAATACCAGTACAGTATCCATATTTTCCTTTTCAGTTGGTGACTGTCTAAAGGAAGAGCCTAATAATTGGTCTATTAAAGATTGAAACAACTTGATAGAACAATGCCACATGGGACAGATTAGTACTTCATGAAAAGTTAAAAATAAATAGTTGGAACTTAGAGAAATTTATGCTTGAACTCTTGCATTCTGATCTTCTTCAAGTCCAGTGAATCTAGAGGAAATTTACCTTCACCGGTGATGAAGGTCCATTGAAGAAGTATATTGTTTGCAAGAACCTTCCTATGTCCCATGGTTTCCTATTTCTTTCTTCTACAATTTTCTGACTAAATTTTAAAGGGGAGTTTGGTAAAAAAATGCCTTTTGACAAGGAGGATATGCAATCTGCAATTCAACCATATAAGCCCTTTGAAATCAAGAAATACTGCATGTTGATGAAGAGTTCATATTGCAAGACTTATCAATAAATGGTGAACAAGAATTCCTCAAATGAAAATTATCTTCCAACATTTATATGTATTTACATTTAAAATATTCATAATATATATTATACACAATTGATGTAAAACATGAAGACGAAAAAACCCGAGAGAGGTGGAAAGAGAAGGAGATGGGGCTTTAGACTTGGCACACCTAGCTGAATCCATATCTGCAACAGAAAAACACTTGGACCATCAGATAGCCATAAATAGGCAGATGATATAAACTTGTACGTACGCATACTTTTTGTCTGACTAATATGCCTTGAACTTGTAGCAAGCTGCCAGCATTTTCAGCACTGCTGGTGTTGGTCTCCAAAATTTGATTTATGGTATCTCGAAGTGTCTTATTTGGCAATAGAACATATGCAAGAATGTTTTTTTCTCCACATACACATCTGGAATTTGATATGTTATGGTCCTTAATCCCTAAAATAAATGGAAAAAATTTCAGAGGTTTAAACACTATCAGCATGTGCTAGACAAAAACATAGACTATGAATCACACAATCTAGAAAACGTCACACCAAAGTAAGATCTATGTATTTTTTCTCTGATTATATTACATTTGTCATGGTAGCTATTGAAACATCATTTATTGGTTAGCACAACATCTTTCATTACTTTCTTGCATAATGGACAATGTAATTCAGGTGGCAGTTCATCAACAGAACGGTTAGATGGGAACCCGTCAATTTCCTTGTCAAAAGAAACTCTACATGACAAATTATTTTAATCAACATCTAATAATTGATAAGCAATGCATAGCCAACTTCATAGACCTTCCACTTTATAGTGTTGTCAGTGATGAACGTTTGGTTCAAATGACTTACTTGTTAGGCCTCAAAACTGTAACTTCCCCATTTGGCAATCCATAGGAGCCATCAAGAGTAGCAACACGCATTAATTTGGGAATGCCAATTGGATTCTTCACCCTTTTGAGGTCAAAATTGGGATCCTTGTTTGTCAGACAATGCTGGATGAAATGTCCTAGAGAAAAGAAATAAGATGGTGAGAACCCATATTTAGCCCATTAGCAATGCTCTTAATGATCAGTTTTCTTACAAAGTTACTAGACATGATGAACATACAAGGAACTTTACATCTATGAAATGCATATCCTTGTGGTGGTGTTTTCCATTCCATTCCATCCCCTGCATCATTAATTCATCATAAAATGACTTTAGACCTAAAATACCCATCCAAATCTGAGCAAGCTCCACAAAGGTGAATGTAAAATTTCTACATTCGTCATCTCTACCAGTTAACACAAAAGGAAAAATTTCTTTCCTCAAAGAGTCAGCATTCATGGGTTTCTATAATGTTAGCCGACTATGAACATAACTATAGTGAAACAATTTTTTGTCGTCTTTCTATTTGACCGTTAATTAAACTCAGAGGTGGAGAAACCACTTTATTTGGATTGGATTCTCTTTTATTGTAAAAATTAACCACACCTAACATCCACTTCAAACCTTTCAATTTTCTAGGAGCATTCTGAGCTTTGTAATTTCACCTACTTCCCTTTAGTATCCTATTGATTAGAAATCAAATCTCAAATGTCTACTTTGAATTCTCTTCATAAACAATACACCTTTCTATTCAATTTGCCCCATGATATGCATAAGGCTCTCTTTATCTCCCCTTAAATAGAGAATCTATGTCCCTCGCTACTAGCATTGTACCCAACAGAGCTATATCTATGCCATAATGTTCCATGGCCTAAGTTGGTTGTATATATACTACACCTATGCCCTAGCAACTACATATATGGAGAGTTGTGTGGGTGTGCATATACTAGAATGTTAGGGGTATCTTCACAGGTTGGTCAGAATGTTAGGGGTATCTTCACAGGTTGGTCAGAATGTTAGGGGTATCTTCATAGGTTGTTCAGGAGTTGAGGTCGGTTGGGGGATAGGGATCACATGCATATGTTGTAGGAATGGGATAAATTTTGGCATCAGATGCTTGCTTCAAGGCTAATTGGTTTGTTTGTGGGAATTTCAATACGGTGGAATCTCAAGAGGACAAAGGGAGAGTATCAAGGTCAGGATCACTAGGGTGGCATAGATCTACAAACATAGATTTACTCCTCTAGTATTTTAGCATAGTTTTAACATTATCAAGTTTACATTTCTTAGGATATACATCCACATGGTTGCCCCTAATTTGGACTTGGAAAATTCCAATCATTACATCCATATATTTTGTCTCCTAGGACTTGGAATTTATCGATTTAGTCAAGGAATGTGTTTTTAAATATGTTCTTTTGTTCTTCAGATAAAACACAGGTTTCAATAATTATTTGTTTAAGTCTATAAGAGAACACTACAACAAAAACCTGTTATTATCATCTCTTTTAGCTTCCTTTTTAGCGTCCACTATCACTTTTAGTGTATTTTCCATCATTTTTTGGACAAAGTGGATGCTTTTCCATGAGATGGCACTTTTAATGGCGTTTTTTGCGTCCCTTTTTTAAATTTGGTGCTATTTTGGACGCTAATTAGCATCCCAATTAGTGTCCCAATTAGCATCCTAATTAGAGTCCCAAATAGCGTCCCAATTAGCATCCCAGTTAGCATCCCAATTAGCGTCCCTTTTTAAAAGTTGGTGCTATTTTGGACGTTAATTAGCATCCCAATTAATGTCCCAATTAGCATCCCAAATAACATCCCAATTAGAATCCCAATTAGCATCCCAATTAGTGTCCCATTTTAAAAGTTGGTGCTATTTTGCATGCTAATTAGCATCCCAATTAACATCCCAATTAGCATCCCAAATAGCATCCCAATTAGCGTCCCAATTAGCGTCCCAATTAACATCCCAATTATCGTCCCTTTTTAAAAGTTGGCATTATTTTGGACGCTAATTAGCATCCCAATTAATGTCCCAATTAACATCACAATTATCATCCCAATTAGCATCCCAATTAGAATCCCAATTAATGTCCTAATTAGCATCCATAAAGGCATCCCATATAACACCAAGAATAGCCTCCAAAAAAACATCCTAAATAACATACACCATATATTAATCCATGGTTAGCGATAGGAATTGCACCATGAATTTTGGTAGGAAAAACATCTAACATAGTTCCAACTATAGATCGACGAATTGCACCTAGAAAACATCCAACATAGCGCTAGGTATAGCACCTGGAATAATGCCAGAAATTTCGAAAGGAACTACTCTAGGAATTGCACTAGGTTTAGAGCTAGGGATTGTGTTTGGGAAACGTCTGACATAATGTCAGATATATCAATGTCAATGTCAATGATCATGATCCATGTGATAGTACTTTTGGATCTTAATTTATCATAGTGGCACCTAAATGATCATAATCATGGCACTTTTGGATCATGATTAATCCTAATGAGGGGTAAATTACCGTAATGTCACATAAATTGCTCTTATGGCATTTTAGTTTCCCCAACAACATTTGATATACCCTAATGGCATATGATTCTCCTTAAAAACATGTTGATGATGCGTTACGATAATTATGATGGAGCATATGGATATGATTTGATAAGTATAAGAGTATATCATCCATTCTTGTGAGGTAGTACGGCTCCTTGCTCATTATTATCGCAATTATATTGATGATGACTACGATGATGACAATGGTGTTGATTTATTGTATGATGATGATGACGATGTGGATGTCAACGATGATTATGTATATGGTATCACTTTTGGATCCTAATTGTTTCTAATAGCATGTAAATGTCTGTAATGACATCTAAACAACCCTATTATCATCGTAATGAATGTAACGACATATAAATGACCTTAACAATTACATGACATGAATCCTAATGTCGATGAGTGATTAAGAACTATGGCATATGTGTGACCATAATGACAATGATGACGATGATTTTGTTGATGATGTACTTGATGTTGACGACGATGATGATAATGAGGATGATGATCAAGATGATGTTGATCTACCATATGGCATTGATGATGATGATGACAACGTCAATGTCCACGATGATGATGCATGTCATAATACTTATGTATACCCACTACTACATATGGGTCAAAATTCCCACAAAAATTTTCCATGAAACAGGTAAAATCATTGCTTTCGTCGCTAAACAGTTTTAATTTGTTGAAAAAATTCAAAATTATCCCGACGTTTGTCTCTATTGTGACGAAATAGTGTGTTTTGTCGCTCTTGCAATGAAATCCCATATTGTCGAAAGGAGAGCAACAAAATCCCATATTGTTGAAAGGAAAACATCACTATAGCGACGAAATTGTGTATTCTAAAAGTTTCCCTTCATTAGTAACTTTTATATCATCATAATTGAAAGTATTTTCTTTATATTATATTGATGAAACAAGTATTTGTCTCTATTCATCGTCATATTTGCACTCTATTCTCACACCATCAATATGCACGTAATAAAATAAATAAGTGTAACAAAAAATGTAGTATATTAGATAACAATTACATTCTAAACTTCTCTTAAAAATGTATGACATATCATACCATGTCTATCATGTTTACATCTATTACGACTAAGACTGCTATAATTATATCCCCACTGCATTCAATACAAGTAGCCCATATCTAGGTCTCTTTCTATTTTTATTATAATCTTTAGAAATGATGATAGGTTTTTAATTAATCTTTTTCGCAACATAAAACACATTACAATAAGTGATAATTAGAATTATAAATGCAACTCTTTGTAAAATAAATACACATTTTTCAATACTTTATGAAATCTTAAAATATGTAATTACAACTCATTAATGTATTGTCACTGGTATTGTCTTCATTAATTGGGATATGTTTCCTTTTCTTCTCTCATATTACTCTCTTTCCCTATGTCTAGTTTCATCATTTGAGAAATCTCCACTAGAATTGGTATAACTTATAGATATATTACAACAACATTCTACTAAGTTAAGTGCAAAAATTCGTGTAGTAAAATATATACATGAATTGACATGAAAATTTTGAAAATATACATGCATAAAACCAACATAGGAGGAGACACAAAGAATAACCTCTAAATTAAATATATATGCATAGGATAACGCTCCAACTCTCTAACATACATGCTAATATGTAGAATATGTATTTTTTTATACATGGATTCCTAACTTGTATTATATAGGGGAATCTTGTTTAACATTGACCTTTGTTTCCACTAAAGATACACTACAACATATCTCTATTCATAAATTTCATTTACTTTTAGTGAGTGTTTTAAATCCTAGGGAGTTTTTGAATACGCATTCAATTTATATAAAAGAGTTGAAACAAACCAAATATCTCATATAATGATCATAGTCTTTGATATCAAGGGTAAATATGGATTTGTTAGTTTTGAAATTCAACATATCTAAAGCATGGAAATGTGATTTTCCTTTACCTTCTCATAGTAAGGAGTATAGCCTCGAATATATTTCAGTATTTTAACCTTTAATTTTCAAAACGTTTTGAACTTGCTCTTTTCATGTCATATGGTGAGTTTGTTGAATTCAACATCTCTACCTAGAAACTATTTCCTATTGATATATGTAGTTGCAAAGAAATCCATGTAAGAGAAATAATGGATAAATTAGGGCTACAAGAAAATTGGATTGTGTCATTTAAAGTTGGACCTAAGGGGGTTTAGAAAAATAGATCACTATTGGGATGAACAATTTGCATAGTACATCCCTTTATCACAACATCACTTATATCTATATTATACATCCCTTTGTCGATTTGTTTTAATCTCATTGAGGATAAAACTAAAGGGTGAAAAGGAATCAAGGAAATACTCATGCATTCATCTCTCTAAGGATTAGTTACAGTTTGTTTTTTCCACATATTCCTTAAGTGTATATAAAAGGGTCATGGTTATACCATCATTTAAAATTGTCAATGTGGATTTGAATGGTCATTAGGAATTATCATAATGATAACACACAAACATTGTTGTGAATTGGCATAGGTTAACTTGCACTGTACTTGTTACACTTATAGTATAGGTTAATAATGTCTCCTCATCTCATTGACAACCTGTGAATTGCGTCCCATTTTGATTCCTTTTTTGCATCCATACCCATTTTAGTGTATTTTTCTTCATTTCCTTGGCCGAGTCAACACAATTTCTTGGGTCAACGCAATTTCTAACTTTCACTTCACACGACCAACTCATTTAGTGTGCACAAGCAGAGTTCTTGGGTATTTTAATTGTTAATTTGAGCATGCTACAAGTTAATATTTAGTAGCATTCCATATCGAGGAATCTAAGGTTTCTTGGAAATGGAAAATTATTATATACGGAAAACATGGTCTAACCATGCTATGTGAATTAGTTCTCTTAGCCTAATTCATGCTATGATCACACTTGTAGAGTGAAAAAAGAAAAAAAAATAAAGTTGTTGGAACTAAGCAAAATAAAAGTAAGCTTAAGAACAACAACAAACTAAACTTGATGAGAAAGCACATCTATAAAAGAAAACAACTAAAAAGAACATGGTTCATAAACAATTCCTAATCCTAATCCATTAAATGGATGTTAATGTAATATAGTCCCAAGAATGATTCCTTGAGCTAAAACACATGACCTCTCGAGCGGATATTCGACTTCAAAATGGTGTTTTGGATACGATTTTGAAATTTTGAGCATAAGGTATTATTTAGAGGGACTCGAACATAGTGGATGGAAGAAACCTAGGTGTTGGGCCCTAAAGGAATATTTTTTCTTCCAATACTAATAACAATGCCTTGAACAAACACAAATGGCCTCTCAAGGGGATCATTCACCTTCAATAGAGCATATTCAAACCATTATGCTATTTTGAGAATTATGTGCAAGTATCGATGCCTAAACAAATATCGAGTGATGAAATATTATCCTTAGTCCTAAAATGTAGCCTTTGAAACTCAAGGGCCATGATTAAACCATTAACCTACCACACATGGCTTGTATGCAGGATATTTGGCCTTTAAGTTGTAATATGACATAATTAGAAGGCTTTTAGCACAAAGGGTGGTCGTGGGACCATATAAATGGATAAGAGAGGAACCTAAGGCTTAGTATCTAAAAAAATATTTTAGGTACTCGAACCATCGCACTCGATCTCCTAAGAGTATCATTTTCCTCCATGTTGGGATATGGGTAGGTAGGTCCAACAACACCACATTGAAACATCACACATGATATTTTGAGGATATTCATGGCCACCAAGTGGAGATATGGGCATGATTAGGAGTTTTTGAGCAGTAGGTTTAGGTGTTGACGTAGTAACAATGGTTGGTGTAGGAATCTCATGCATTGGGATATATAGGAAAATTTTAGGCCTAAAGGTCTGACAATGATGTCTTGAACAACCAAAGCTAACTTCTTGAGTGGATGTTTTTCCTTATAGTCAGAATATGGGCACTATTAAGAAGTTTTTGATCATTAGGTATGGGTATTAGGGCCCTCGACATGGTTAAGGAATGGGAATTGGGACTTACAACCTAAAGGAATATTCTAGGTATTTATAACCAAGCATGACATGTTGAACAAATACAATAGACCTTTCTACGATATATTTGGCCTCTTAGTGGGGTTTTTTGTGGAAAAAGGATAACTCTAAGACTAATTATAGGTGTCAACACCTTGGACATGTTTGGGAGAAAAGAGTGGGAATTAGGTCCTAAAGGAAATTGTTGGCATATTTGGCTAAGAACAATGCCTAAAACCACAACATATGACCTTCCAAGAGCATATTATTAATTTAAGTGGGGATATTAGTGCCATTAGGATCTTTTGAGAACCTGATATGGGTCTTGGGTGCCCTATACATGCTTGAGGGATAAAACTTGGGCCTTAATCCCTAAAAATGGTTTTTAAAATCCATGGACAAGAAGAACAAATTTAACAAACACGCATAGATTATTGAGAGTACTTTTAATGTTTGAGTAGGGATGTCTATGTCATTAGATTTTTTTTAATAGTAGTTAGGGGTCTTGAGGCTCTATACATAATTAAGGAAGGAATCACATGACTTATTTCCTAAAGGAAGGTTTGAGTCATCTAGGACCATGAATAATAATTTAAAGAAACACACATCACTGGCCTAGGATATCCTTAGCCTCAAAGAGAGGATGGCATGACCTTTATCAGGTTTTGAGCATTAGATATGAATTTATGGGCCTCAAAATTGTCAAAGGAGGAAACTTGACCCTTATCTCCTAAAGGAAGATCTAGACATGCAAGGCCAATAACAATGTCTCAATGTATAATACCTTTAGATGGAATGTTTTCCCTCAAATTGAGATATGTGTTCCATTGGGAGGTTTTTAGCACTAGGTTACGGTACCAAGGACTTGGACATGGACATGCCTATAATCCATGAATTATAATTCCTCAAATCACCATGCATGAATTTGTAGGGGTATCCACTATACTATGTAAATAAGTCTTGTGGACTTGGGGCCTTCGACATGGCTAGTGAAGGATACCTAAACCTTTTCCCTAAAGGAATCTTGTAGCCATGTAGGGGTAAGAAATTTTCCTCCACCAACCACACACAACCTTTGAATGTATATAATTAGACTATGATTGAGGATGTTGTTACCATTGAGTAGTGTTGATTAGTATGTACATGCCTTAATCACTTGGGAATTATGTTCCATGGAAAAATACCATTATGTCATTTCCACTATGTGGTTTTGAGTAGTATTTACATGTCTCAAAGCCTTGGGAATGTTGTTTTAGGGAAAACTGTTAGTTTTTCATCACATTAAGCTAGCATTATGATCTTAGGATCTTTTCACTGAGAGAATAACAAGAAAAGCAATAAAACATAAGAAAATCACAAGAGACAAGAGACACAAAGAGTTTTCCTCGGGGAAACCATAAAGGAGAAAACCCCGCAACTTCCTTAGAGATAAAATCAGCACCAAAACAGTAAGAGATCTCCCAATAGCAGTGGCCTTCTATTCCTAGTATATTTCCTCCTCCACAAGTGCGCCTCACTTAAGAGAGTGAATCATGGGTGTGTTAAATAGAGAGTCTCACTCTCTATTTATATTCTTTCGTTCACTTGAATTTCATTTTCACACATAGGCTCAACCTAATAATTACTACTTGAGCCTTCACCTTAATTAGTGTATAATAACTCAAGTGCCCCGAAACTGTGGGGACTTACCTAATGACTTGATATGACTTGATTACATTATTAATCCTCCTGATCGGAACATCGGGGCATGACCACATGACTCAAATACATAATAGAAACATCCTGGAATAAACATCGGGTTACAATACATAAGATACATAGAAGAATACATTCCGAAGTTACATATACATCAACACTCCCTCTTAACTAGGAAGGTATTCTTTTGACACAATTTTTAGCACTGTTCTTCTTCTCTATATCAGCTGGATCATCTCGTCTTCAAGTCATCTTCGTCTTCAAGTCATCTTTGTCTTCAAGTCATATTCGGATCTAGATCATCTCTCGATCTGGATCATCATCACTGGATCTGGATCATCTCTCGATCTGGATCATCATCACTAGATATGGATCATCTCTCGATCTAGATCATCATCGCTGGATCTGGATCATCTCTCGATCTAGATCATCATCGAACATCATCACTGGATCTGGATCATCTCTCGATCTAGATCATCATCGAACATCATCACTGGATCTGGATCATCTCTCGATCTGGATCAACATCACTGGACTGGATCTGGATCATCACTCGATCTAGATCTGGATCTAGATCATCTCTCGATCTGGATCATCACTGCTGGATCATCATTACTGGATCTGGATCATCACTTGATCTGGTTCAACACTGGTGCTATCTCATGATTCTTCTCATCATAGGAATTTCTACAGAGCCAGCCCTTTTTCATGCTGGTTGTAGGCCTACCCTCATGTAGGTCTTCGCCCAGCACTTACATCTGACCTGCTCGTCAGAAAGGCACACCCAGCACTCACATCTGATCATGTAGTAAACTACAATCCCATCAGAAAGGCCCAGCACTCACATTCACCAGCATGATAGGACACACCTACTATCATCTGTGGAAAGGCATAGTGCTCACACCCACCAGCATGGTAGGACACACCTCCTACCATCTGTGGAAAGGATCAACACTTACAATCCCCAGCATGGTAGGACACACCTACTACCATCTGTGAAAAGGCCCAGCACTTACAGTCACCAGCATGATAGGACACACCTACTATCATCTGTGACAAGGCTCAGTACTTACATCCATCCAGGTGGGAACACATCCTGCTCACAATGATGGAAGGTCATTCACTCATATCTGATCATGAGGGGAACACATCCCAGCAATCATATCATAATGGCCCCCAGTCCTCCTCGACTGAGCTACCTGGTAATTGACCAGGCGCCTCCCTTCTCATAGAGAATGGCAGTTGCCCTTACATCCAACCTGCTCGTCGGAATGGCCAACACTCACATTTGACATGGAAGGAACTTAATCTTTTAGCCATGAACAGAATGGTTTTGCCCTTACATCTTATCAAGTGGGAATACATCCCTCTATCACATCAGAATGGCTATGGGTCTCATCACTTTCTCTGGGAGGAAGCCTCGATCTGGAGAACACCAAGTCTCTCTCTGAAGTACGCGGACTTCATCCTAGCCAATGGCTTCATCAATACATCAGCTATCTGTTCCTCCATCACAACATACAGGAGCTTCACTGCTCCTCTCTGCACCATATCCCTGATATAGTGATACTTGATATCGATATGCTTCGACTTGTCATGAAACACTGGATTCTCTGACAACTTCACGCAACTCTAGTTGTCACAATGTATACAAGTAGCATCTAACTGGAGATCAAATATATCAGACAGTAGCTTCCGCAGCCATACTGCCTCACAACTAGTTGAACAAGCTGCGACATACTCTGCTTCAGCCATACTTAGTGCCACACAGGATTGCTTCCTGCTAAACCAAGAGATCACACCTGATCCCATATTGAAGCAGCATCCCGAAGTACTCTTCCTGTCAATGGCACTGTATTCCCAATCTGAATCAACATAACCTTCCAGGTTAATCTTCTGATTCGTATCGTACTTGAGCCCATAATCAATTGTACCCTTCAGGTACCTCAGAATATGCTTTGCAGCAGTCAAGTGAACACTTCTCGGATCTGTTAAGTACTGGCTCAAGGTGTTCACAGCAAAGCAGATATCTGGTCTCGTGTTCGTTAGGTACATCAATGACCCAATCATCTGACAATACATCGTAGCATCAACCGACTCTGACGAAGCATCGCTCAATAGCTTCATGTCCGATGCCATAGGTGTGGCCATCGCCTTGTAGTCCATCATCCCGAACCTCTTCAGGATCTCTACTGCATACTTCCCTTACCCAAGGAAGATCCCATCTGTACTCTGCCACACCTCCATACCTAGAACAGTAGTGAATCGACACATAACAGGAGCATCACTGGTCTTCCACCTTCAACCTTGGATCAAAGGTTGGAATCCTCTTTACTCTCAATAAAGCCTAGATTCATCAGTAATCTGCCCATCCTGTCGTACCATGTCAAACCTGAGGATCTTCTGCAATCACTCCCTCTGTCTTCCGTACTCTATGCACCGAAACATTCTGTGCTGGAGTGACAAGTAGTATCCATCTAGGATCACTGGATACTAAGATCCTCCATCTTGAACTTCTTCAAAAGTTCATCTTGCACCCATCTATGAGCTTGTCATCCTCTATCAACCTTGTAGCAAAGGTTAAGATATTCATCAAGCTCATCATATATGTGTTATCCCATGGGTGTCTTTTGAACTCGTACAAGGCCTTCTTTCATTTGCACACATGATTATGCATGTCATGTGACTTCACTTCTATTAGCTGTAAATGTTTCTTCGTAGACTATGCCTTCTCTTCGTGAGAAGCCTCATGCTACGAATCTTGCCTTATATCCCACGATGTTTCCATCTACTGCATGATGGAACTATGAACTTCTCTTCAGGTCTCGATACTACGCCCTGACATCATTCTTCTTGAACTGGTCTTCCATTTCTTCTTAGTTACTTCTTCTTGTTTGCAACGTTCTGCATCAATGATGTCACTGTATTCATCATATTATTCTTTGTCTTGAAATGTCGTCACTTGTTCTTCAGAACAAGTCTTCATTCTTCTTTGCTTGTAGGTGATTATATATGCGATCTTTCCTACAAGTCAAATGCATTTGTATGGTTAGAACATTTCATAAAGAATATTCATACTGGAAAATACTTATGCATAAATATATC
>LPNX010311983.1:0-13914 GCA_001517045.1 Pseudotsuga menziesii | reverse complement strand
ATGAATTCCACGATCCTGGGAGGCCATTCAAGGTGGCCATCACCACTTCTGCATTCTTCACTTCTGCTTCAAGTTGTTCTTGATTTTGAGAGACTCTTATCACTGCATGGTCTCTGCATTCTAGATCTTCACATTCTTCAACTGGTTTCTTTAGGTCATATTCTTATTTTTGTTCTTCCCTTCAAATAGCTTGAAATTCTGGAAGACCTTCAACAGCTTTGCTTGCAATAGGTAGTGCTCTGTAATGCATGTTTGCAAGCCTTCTATGCCAAAGCTCATTTGGCTCTACTGTTTCATGGATCAAGGCTTGTTCTGGATAGCCCTTCAATTTGTACAAGCCTCCTTTTTGTTCTCCAATCACTACTGCATCATCGATAGTATTTCCTTTTGGCCATATGATGACTTGACCATCTATGAATGCAACCCGCATTCCTTTTTCATCAATGCTGAAATGGAGAGAAGGTTCTTCTTGAGTCCTGGAACAAACAATACTTCTTTCATTGTTAGAGACTTACCAAGGTCTAGCTTGTATGAAGATTCCCCACTACCTTTTATTGGATATTGGTAGTCATATCCTAGTTTCACCTTGTGAGGTGATTCATGTTCCAACAGTCTTACAAAGGATTCCTTGAATCCGTCATAAGTTTGGAAGCCCCACTATCTATAAGCCACTCATCACTTCCATGAGATATGTTACCTGTGAGAGCTGATATTAGAACATATTCATCCTTGCTTCAAGAATCTTCACTTTCATATCTGGATCTCTTTCTGGATGGTTCATCATCCTTTTTATCATGAGCATGATGTCTTCTTTGGCCTTGACAAAGTTCTTCTTGTGAAAGGCTTCTAACCTCGTCTCCCTCTGAAACTGGAACCTCTATACTCATGTAGGTGTCCAATCCATTTTCTTCAGAGAGATCATATACTTCCAGGATTGGAAGTTGTCAACTTCCACAATCTTGTCACCAAGTTGATGTGATATATCATATTGAAATGAGAACCTCAAATGGAAATAGCAAAGGATTAGATCTTACCGATTTGAGGTGTCCGTCCTTGTCCCGAAGTTCGTTGATCTAGGGTTTGTCACAGAAACCCTAATTTTAAAAACTTGGAATATTTTAGATATTATTGGATAAATAGATATATCTCTTCAAATGGAGCTGTCCAATGTACTCCTTTTCTGAAAACAGTGGAGGGAAGCTCCCGGAACAGGAAGCCCTAATTTTCCAATTTCTTCTGCAGAAATTCCTGTTACTGTTTCTGTGATATCTCCAAACTTACTGCTCCTCTGTGTCTGAAATTTTGCACTAAGGTAACCTCACATGTCCCTGATCCAACACAACAAGTTTAATCAAAATTTGTTTCACCATTTTGTATTTATGATCCTTTTCCCAAGGTGACCTGTTACAGGACTGTTCAGAACAGTGAAGTTGTACGGCATGTCACGTGTCACTAGTTCATCTTCTGAGTTTGATATTTGGAACACCAAAATTAAATTATGTTCCCTTTCTATAACATCTTCAGGAATTCCATTTGGACCTCTGTAGCTCAAGATATTGCAGATCTCCCTAGATGTCCTGTTCAGGGATGAATTCTAGAAGAGGCTGGAACCCTAACTTGGAGAGATCATATATCCTGGAGTACAGAGAATCTGAGTCTGAGTTTTGGACACAGGATTCATCCGGATTTTATATTTGGCCCCTACAATTTTCAGCTTCTGAGACTTCGCCAATCTCAGTATATAGAGACTGTACCAAAACTTAGCAGTTTTAGTATTTAGGGTTTCTCCTAGCTCAGGGTCAAACTAGGGTTTGACTTTTCTGGAGTTTTACCCAACCAAATTTCTTGATTTAGGTCTCTAAAATTAGGTTTTGATGAGGATAATAACCCTATTCTGGTCTCACTCAAAAATTCATCTTCTATAGAAATCCCTAATTTCCGCATCGAAGACTGAAAATGCTCGGAATCAAATTCCACTTCGACAGAAAGATGCGCCCTAAGAAGGAGAGTTGTTCCACCTTAATTTTGCTGAAAATATGTGGAGGAAGATCCACAAACTAGGAATCCCTAGTTCCTGTAGCTGCACAATGTCTTCTTCTCGGGTTATCTTTGATACCATGTTAGTTTTTCATCACATTAAGCTAGCATTATGATCTTAGGATCTTTTCACTGAGAGAATAACAAGCACATAAATAAAACATAAGAAAATCACAAGATACAAGAGACACAAAGAGTTTTCCTCAGGGAAACCATAAAGGAGAAAACCCCGCAACTTCCTTAGAGATAAAATCAGCACAAAAATAGTAAGAGATCTCCCAACAGCAGTGGCCTTCTAGTCCCAGTATATTCCTCCTCCACAAGTGCGCCTCACTTAAGAGAGTGAATCATGTGTGTGTTAAATAGAGAGTCTCACTCTCTATTTATATTCTTTCGTTCACTTGAATTGCATTTTCACATGTAGGCTCAACCTAATAATTACTACTCGAGCCTACACCTTAATTAGTGTATAATAACTCAAGTGCCCCGAAACTGTGGGGACTTACCTAATGACTTGATATGACTTGATTACATTATTAATCCTCCCGATCGGAACATCGGGGAATGACCACATGACTCAAATACATAATATAAACATCCCAGAATAAACATCGGGTTACAATACATAAGATACATAGAAGAATACATTCCGAAGTTACATATACATCAACAAAAACAACCATGTATTTGACCCTAAAGAAACAATTGGGGCATTTAGAGTGATGAAAAATTCCTAGAGCACCATGCATGGATATCCGTGTCACTATGTATCCATGTTTTGAGGCCTTGGACATGGTTAAGGGGTGATACTTGAACCTATGGCCGTAAAGGAATCTTATAGCCATCAAATGATAGAAAGGTCACCTCAACAAACCACAAATGGCCTCTTGAGGGTGTCATTATCATATGATTAAGGATATTAATACCATTTTGTGGTTTTTAGAAGTATGTAAGTGTATTAGGACCTCAGGAATAATGTAGTAGAGAAGAAGACCATGACTTTGGCCCCAAATAAAACATTGAGGAATCTAGATCCATGGAAAACACCTCAAAGAACCATGCATCACTTTACAATGGTATCCATTGAGATTTGTATCTAGGGCTTGGGGATTTGAGGTATTGAACATGGTTAGTGGAAAAAAGTTGAACCTTGGACCTTAAGAAATGCTTTATCCATATAAGGATAAGAAGGTTGCCTCCACCAACCACACAACTTCTCGTGATACCAACTGCACATGGCCTCATTGACCTATGATTAAGGATGATAATTCCATTATGTGGGTTTGAAAAACATATATGTGTCTCAATGCCTTGGGAATGACATTCTATGTGAAATATCATCCCTTTATCCCTAAATAAACCATTGAGGCATCCAAACCATCATCAATTCCTTAAAAGTATCATGTGTGACTTTACAAGGCTATCCATGGCACTATGTATCCAAATCTTAGGGACTTGGGGGATATGACATGGTCATGGGAGGAGGCATGAAGCTCAATCCATAAAGGAAACGTTTAGTCATGCAAGGATACGAAGGTTGTATGCATCGAAAACACATGGTATTTTAAGGGTCATTGGCGTATGATTGAGGATGCTAGTGAAATTAGGGTGTTTTGAGGAGTATGTACATAAATCGAGGTGTTGGGAATGAATTTATAGTGATAAAGAGAATGATTTTGACCCTAAAGAAATCATTGAGGATTCCAGAGCCATGAAAAATGCCTTGAACAACCACACATGATTTTGGCCCTAAATTAATTCTCAAGTAATTTAGAGCCTTCAACAATGTGCCAAGAAATGATGCATAACTTTGTAGGGGTATCCATGGAACTATGTATTTAGGTATTTTTCCTTGGGGTCTTGCACATGGTCAATAGAGGATACTTGATCCTCAATCCCTAAGTGAATCTTCTATCCATATAAGGCTAAGTAAGTGGGCTCCACCAACCACACATGGTTGTTGAGTGTATTATTATCCTATGATTTAGAGTCTGGGTGACATGAAGTTGTTTTGAGTAATATGTAGGTGTCTTAGGGACTTGGGAATGATGTTATAGAAAATAATAGCATGCCTTTGGCCCTAAATAAATTTTCATGGCATTCAAATCCATGAACATTTCTTCAAAGCACCATGCAAGATTTTGGAGTGGTGTCTATAGTGCTGTGTGTTTGGATCTTGTTTCCCTAGGGCCTTGGACATGGTTAGTGGAGGAGACCTAAATCTTATGCTTTAAGGGAATCTTCTAGACATATAGAACTAAGTAAATTTACTCCACTAACCACACATGGCCTATTGAGGGTATCACGGGTCTACACTTTAAGATGTTGGTGCCATTAAGTGTTTTGAAAAATATGAAGGTGTCCTAGAGCCTTCAGAATATAATTATAGGGATGAATACCATGCCTATGGCTCTAAATAAACCATTGATGCATCTAGTTCCATCCACAACGCCTCAAATATCCATGCATGACATGGGTATCCATGGTGCTATGTATCTAGGTCTTGTTGTCTTAGGGCCCTATACATGGTAATGGGTGAGACCTGCAACTCAACCCCTAAAGGAATATTCTAACCATATAGGGATAAGAATGTTTCCTCCACCAAAAATAGGTGGCATATTGAGGGTATCATTGGCCTATGATTGATGATATTCATGTCGTTAGGTGGTTTTGAGAAATATGTATGTGTCCTAGGGTGTTGGAAATGGATTTCCAAGGAGGAATACCATTCCTTTGTCCATAAATAAACCATTGTTGCATCAAGGGACATTCATTCCATTAGGGGATTTTAAACACTAATAATGAGACTAAAGGCCCATGGAATGGGACTTTAATCCATAGAATGACACCTCAAACTATCACACATGGCCTCTGTGTGGGTATATGTATGGAATTATCTGGTTTTTAATGATAGGTATAATTCTTGGGGCCCTAAAGATGATTAAGGGATGAACCCCATGGCTAATATCATAAAGGAAGTTTTAAGGCATCTAATTCCTAAATTATGCATTGAAGCACCACATTTGACCTCCAAAAACATATTTCCTCAGAGCGGGATGTTAGTTCCTTTAGAAGGTTCACATCATTAGGTATGGATCTTGGTGCCTCGACATGTTCAAGTATGGAAACCAAAGCCATGAGCACTAAAATAATCTTCTAGGCATCAAGATGCATACTTTGAGGATTCAAAAATTATGAATGAGTCCTTATACCACTACACACACCTATATAGTGCATATTTAGCTTATAGTTGGGGATATAGACATTTTTTGGATGTTTGGAGAACTGAGCTAGTATCTCACGATATAGAAATCATCAAAGAATGATACCTAGGACTTAAGTCCTAAGGGAAGATTCTAGGGATTAAGAGCCATGATCAAGGCCTTAAACCACAATACTTCACCTCTACTATGGATGCATGTCCTCTAAATGGGGATATGATTGGAATTAAGAGGTTTTAATCCCCATATATAGGTCTTGAATCTAGACACGGTAAATATTTAGATGATATTTGGTATTCTAGTCAAGGTATGGGGTTTATTAAGAGGATTTTGGTACAAGTTTAAATGGGTCATGAGTCCTTGACACCTTGTAAGGAGGAAACATTAGCATTTGACCATAACAGAAACCTTCATTGCTTGATGGACATGAATAAAGTTCAGTAGATATTTTTTTATTAAAATTAATTATCTCAAGGAAAACCCCCAAGGCACTTCCCCTCATTTCAAGGATGGTATCGAGGGGAAACTCTAGATTCCTCAGACACAAACACCACCTTTCAAATAACAATACCTAATCTTTTGCATGTATGTCTTTTTTCTAGATTTTTCTTTCTACAGCTTTCATTAGAGACATTACCACCTCATTGTTCTTGTATTATAAAATTATTAAGTCCAAATATATAAGAAAACATATAATTATAATGAAAATTTCATTAAACATAACTATAAAAAATAATTACATAAAATTAAAAATTAAAAAATATTTATAATTTAACATTACCTTTACCACAATACATTATGATTCCTGGACAAGGAAGTGTGCAAGGTTGTGCAAAAGCTTAGAAAGGCAATGGCTGATGAAGCAGCAATCGAGTGTGTAAGGCAGTGCAGAAGCTTAGCAAGGCGGTGGATGAATAACAATCAGCCAATAATTCAATGCTCATTGTATGTGCATTTAATGTTGGGTTCAGGAACCCAACATTTCACCGTCGACTCGACAATATGTGGTCAACACTGAACAAAAAAAACAATATACACTTCCTATCAGTAGGTATAATAAGGTTCTAGTGGTTGAAGTTTGACCATATAAAGTTACCCATCCAACTATTGGAGACGTAAACCATATAAAGGTTTCTATCTCCTCCATTTGGTCTTCAAGAAACCATAGTAGTAGTCGACTGAAGAACCTAGCATCTCTACCTCTCGCAAGTAACCTAAAACTTCTTTCCAACATTCATAGCTCATAGAAGCTTTTGCCTTATGTGGACATGAAAAACAAAGGAAAAATGTTTCCACTAGTACAAGCAAAGACTAGTTTCCCTCGCCACCAATCGCAATCCACCAGTTTCCTCTCAGTGTCACAATGACTTTACATATCTCCCTTTTCAATGCCAGTTGGTGTTCTTTTCGAACCTCATCTACTTTTGTTGTCAATACTTCCATCGTGACAGGGACTAAGCTTCCTCACATTTATTCCTTGTTAAACTTTAAAGTTTGACATTCTAAATATAAACTTCTATAAAATTATTGAATCTCAAAAAAATTAAAACTTCAATGTACAAGTGTATCAATTAATAATGTCATTAAACCTTCAATTTTTGTAGATTATGAAAAGTAACAAATTTAGAATTGTGAAAATACATCAACATCTAGTTGGCACATGAGATTTGAAAAATGTTAAAAATATTTGAAAGCTTCATAAAAGACATGCACATCTAATTCACATCTCACATTTAAGAAATGTTCAAAAGATGCCAAAAATCCATAAAAGACATAAACATCTAATTGACATCTCACATTTAAGAAAAGTTAAGAAAAAATTGCAAAAAAACCATAAAATTGCATCTGAATTTTGAATTAAATAGAAATCATGAATCTAAATCCCATGAAGAGTAGTATTGTTTGAAATGATTTTCATTTTCACTTTTAAATATAAGATTCACAAATTAAAAACTAATCATAGTTAACCTAACGATTTAGTTTGTTTTCTCATCTTTTTTTTTTTATGAATATGACACTGCTAGAGAATTTAGTGAGAAGTTGTCAATTTCACAATGGATTTTCCATATTTCTACTTCATTGAAATGGGATAAGTAATGTACAATTTGAAAAACGGCTAACGAGGGGAAAACTTAGCAAAGTAAAAATTAACAACAATTGAAATAATTAGTCAATGTTGTTTTAGAGAAAGGAACTATTACATGAAAGGGTTGTTTAAGACATTTATTTAAGACAAAACATGGTTTCTTTTCAAACTTCTCCGTTACTTTTATTTTTAATTTTTAATTTATTTTTTAATTAAAATGTTATAAGCAGCTTAAAAAAGGGGTTGTGTAGGTTATTGAATGGCCAATAAATGAGGAGGTCTTATTTTTCTATTTTATTTAAAAGGGGTTGGGTAGGTTATTGAATGGCCAATAAATGAGCAGGTCTTATTTTTCTATTTTATTTAAAAGTTGTGCGGCCGAAAAAATAGTTTGTGTAGGTTACCAAATCAAGAAAGAATGAGCAGGTCTAGCAGATGGGATTCCTCACGACAGTTCACGGCAGTTCACACCAGGCTACACAATGGGCATAAGAAGGCCATAGAGATAATGGGTTCAATGGAATCCTGCGAGTAATAGATATATCGATGACCCGTAATAATTTCTTTTATATTTATGGTCGGCTGAGCTGTGGTTTAGCGGTTAAATTGGTGGGATTTTCCATTACTGGCCCAAGTTCGATTCCCACAGGGGATTCCTCATAGTGACATCTATCCCAGGAGTGATCAAAATATAAGTCCCCGACTCTGACCAAAAAATCAAGGGGTGTTCTTGTAAAATAATAATAATAATAACAATAATAATTTCTTTTATATCTATCATCTAGTTTTTTATATCTTTCAGTCAAAAAAATTAGTTATAAAAATTTTACTGCCAAGATTAAAAAATTTAATGTTGGTTTTGAAAAGTCAATAATCTGGACACTGCACTTAAAAATTTTAATAAAAATTTTCAATATTGGTTTTGAAAGGTTGATAATCCTTGCACTTAAAAGGCCTTGCACATTTCTACCATGAACAAGAATCTGAGTTTGATGATTATTTGATTGAACGCTTTTTTACAAGCCCAACAATATTATGTTTCCCTAGCAAACTACCTGATATGTTATGAGTAGTCCATTCATCTTTAGAATCATTAAGTATATTTCTCAAATATGCAAAGGCACACCCTCTAATGTTATAAGCCTTAATATGTGATTTATGGAGTTTTCAGGTAATGGTAGGAATGATAGTCTCATTTATGGAGTTTTCCATCAACAAATTAGGAAGAAAGGATATTTGTCAAATATACAAAGGCACACCCTCAAATGTTATAAGCCTTAATATGTGAAACATATGTACGAACACAACATTCTTCTCTGGATCTAAATAAACCCCAATTTCACCTTTGATTCAATAATGTGCATCTAGTTTCTTCTTTTATGTGCCAATTAATGGACATCCTGTAAGGGTTCTTTTATTACGGGGGTAAAAAAAATGCATTCGTTTCATCCTTTGAATCACTCGATGAGTTATCAAGATTCATACCATCCTTTTTTAATTTATTTTTCATTTTAAAGAATTTATAAGTTATTTCTTTTTATCTTTTTTTTCTTTAAAGATGACTATTTTTTATATTTTACATTCAAATTGTGTTACCTTATTCGATAGTTATTTATGTCAATATCTCTCCGTTATTAGATATAGTTGGAATTATTTATCTAAATTGGATTACACTAGAAACTAAAATGGATTAAAATTAAAAAAAAAAAGGTTTAAAGGTTCATTTGTTTGAGTCTATGTGATTTATTTCATATCTGTTACAATACCTAACTGTGGATGCATAATTCTATGTGGCTATCAGAGCTTTACTGCAAGAAACCTGGTGGAATATACACGGTATGGTTGGACCATCACTAACCAAAAAAACAAATCTCACAGTTCCAAAAAAGGCAAGTGTAATTCTCAAACTATCTCTATAATTTGTTAGTCCTCTTGAACAACTCATTTATTTAAATCACGGTAATAGAAATAATGTATAATGAAATTATAGGGTATAGCTAAATCATGGGATGGTCAAGAGTTACTTGTGTGAGTTAGAAGGGTTGATCATAATGGGCCTTATCTAAATCCTTAATCAATGCTACTAGATTTGGGTAAGAAATTCGGCGGCTACTTGAAGTTCAAGACATGTTGGTGTGCTTATTTAACATTGTTTTATTTACATGTATTTGATTTATAAAATTTAATTATAAACTTATTTTATGAAACTTAAATCAAATCTACAGAGTATTGTAATTCATAGAATAATTTACTAATATAAATTCTTTTATTAAAAATTGTTTTAAAACTTATTTAATATCCTATATATTATTAATATTAAATAGCTTTATAAAATTTAAACCCATTTTGGTAGTGATATGATTTTATTTACAAAATCAGTATAAAATATGTGTACTGAATTTAATGGATGCTTTATAAAAAAATTTATATTTTATTTTACATAAAATTAAGTAATAACTACCTACATATATTCCTTTACTTTACTCTAATTCCAATCCTAAATTATTTTCTAGTTACTTAACGATAGAATTATTTTGTAAATTGTAATGAAGATTTTTGTAGTTCTCTAATTTTTACCTGTTGTTTCATTCTTTTCATTTTAGATAAAATTTAGGGTGATTGTATCAAAAATTGCTTATAAATTTGTGCATGGTTGAGATGTTGCCATGTGCATATTGTCTATGTTATTATATATTGATTTTAAAAAATATCCTATGATCATACTCTATAATAAATAATAATAAAACATGTTAGCCAAATATAAATACAAGAGTTAGAGTTGGATGACCATTAGATGTTAGCCAAATATAAATTGCATTATCAGCTCTAAGCTATGTGCACAAAATAGATTGATTTAGTGAGTAGGACCAAGTTCTATAAGGACCTCTACAACAAGGGAGCACCTGATATGTAGAATTAAGCATTTCACACTTCAATTTCTAAGAATTCAATACTAGAGGCAGATCTATACGACCACATATATATCCCTCCACATACCAACTGAATAATAGTATTTGGCTATATGAGGGCACACCTAGGCAATGCTACTTCCCATTCGTGACCTTCTTGCTGTAATTTCATTGCTCTTATTTGATTCATAGTTCTATGCATATAGAGTATGAATATTGACAACATAGAAATATTATGAAGAGAAGGGACAATCATATATAAATTGGGTAGCAAGCATGGCACTATCATTAAATACAAGTATTCCCTAGGTGATATGAAAACAAACTGATGCTCCAAACCCAACTATGAGTTTCTTTTTTCCACTTTTGGCATTAATGGGAGTCTATGTTTACACAAACTCTCTGGTTTTGATGCTTTGTGGGGAATTTTCCTCAACACAATTCTAGAGAGGATCTATTGGGATTATTTTGGTTGGTGTCTGAAGCAACCCATATGTTTTGGTGGTATTTTCTTCCTTTTTTTTCCTTCCTTTGCACAACTTTGTTTTATAAGCGAAATTTTGATTAGTATGTTGGTTGCAAGTCTATTTGTGCTTTAAATACCATACATGTGCCCTCCATGGCTCTGATATCTTGTTAGGAGATGCCTCTTAGTAATTTGGTTCTATGTTATTTTGATGGTGTCATCCATGTTGATTCTAGATTTATGCAGCTTGCTAGTTTTAGTATTGATAGTCTTAGAAGTAATAGATTTTGTGTTATATATGATTTAATTTGTTGTGTGCCTCTTTTTGCTGTGTTTGTTTCAAATACGTTACCTATTGAGTGTACCATATTTTAGAGAAGGGATAGAATCAATAATTGATTAGCTTGAATGTCTTATAGTCTACATATTGTTTGATTTCAAATCATGTTTTCTTAGTATTTTTAGTATTTTTCTTTTGAAAATGATTTATTTAGGTTGTGGACTAGTCAATGTGATTTCCCAAATATGTTCTTCTGGAGAGAAATTGTGACACATATGAAGATACATTGAAGGTAATGTCTAGCTTACATTTTATGCCTAGGATTTGCTTCGATTATATTACACTTTGCATTTATTGAAAGATTATTTAACGCTGCAGTCAGTCAGGATTTCTAGAGGATGAAGGATTTTTCATGACTTTTCTTGTTGGGTTTTGTGTAGAGGGATCACGCTTTACAATAACCAAGTTACGTGTAGCTCAAGAGTGTAATGAACATAAAATAAGATTATAATTAAATAATTAAACAATTTATAGTTAGGTTAGTATGAAAGCAGGTGTCTCCTCATCATGAATGTCCAAACCATATTTAAGGCCAAGACATCATTGTAATATTCATCATCTAATATATTATAACATTTATCATTCAAAATGATAGTCGGATTCGACTACTAACGGACCAACCAGATTTGGTTGCTCCATTTGGTATCAGAGCGAATTCACTCCTACACTCTGAGCTCAAAATCAGCTCATCAATTCCTACTTGATCTTGGACTTGGCTCATCAATTCCTGATTTCTTTCGCTACTCCATTTCACCCATATATATCTCGGCTCTACTGCCCTCCACTCCCACACTCCATATCACTTCATGCTCCTCCCTTTGCTCCACCTTCTCGACTCCCTTTCCATTATTTAGGGTTTCCCTAGAATATAGGACATTGTCCAAAACCAAAAAAACTTTCAAAAAAAACAAAAGAAAAAAGGTAAAAGAAAAAGGAAAAAAAAGGTAAAGAATTGAAAAGAAAGAAGAAAGTTAAAAAGAAAAGATAAAAGAAAAAAAAAAGTTAAAAAAAAAAAGTAAGACCAACACATGGTTTTGTGTTCCAACTTCAACGTAGGTTGCACCCTCCCTCATTCCACTTAGCCCTACAAACAAAAATAATATTGATAAAACAAATATTATTATAATAATATTAATATTATTATATAATATTTTAAAACTTATTAATCCACCTTTTAGAAAAATATTTAAATATAATATTTTTATATTTATTATTTTATTTCAACACATAAATTAATTATAATAATTATTATTAATTCATTAATTATTTCAAAGACATTAGTTGTCTTTTATTCCTCCATAAGTCAAAATAAACTTCCAAATACACACATTTGCATAAAAGGACCAAGGCTATGACGGAATTAAAACAAAAACTTGAGAAATTGGAGAAGGACATCAAGGCCCTCATTGCCAACCAAGAAAAATTCAGAGAAGAAACAAAAAATAAAAAGGCACTTAAGAAAGAAATCAAAGAAGATGTTGTTCTAGTACTAGGAAGAAAACTTGATGACAAAGTAGACATCATGCATGAGAAACAAAAAGAATTAGATGACGAGATGTGTGTGATGACACAGAACATAAGCACCATGAAACAAAACTTGAGCATCATGACACAGAACCAAAATACTATGATAATGGAAATCTTACAAAAACTAAGGTCTAATACAAACCATATCAGTAACTCATATATGTTGGACCACTATGTCAACAAAAATGAGAGTAACAAAATTGATCAAGACAATAAACAAAACAAGGAGATTAAATATCGTAGGGATGACCAAAATGTCAATAATATATTTGATAAAGATAAGCTCTACCAAGATCATAATGAGAGTCAAGCTAGTATAATTGACAATAAGGATGATCCATACAATGACAAAAGATGGATCCTACAATATGCAAAGGAATCAGATATCGTAGATTCATCTTCTACCTTAACGTTTCTACTACCCTGGAGAAACCTAAATGTAACACTATCAGGTGACTTCGAGTGTGAGAAGCCTCACGAAACGCCACTTCTCGAGATAAATCATAAGGATAATAAAATGGAAACATTACATCATGACATCATGAGTATTGTGGGACAAGCAATCTCTAAAACAACGCTTGATATGGTCAGTCACAAAAATATTCCTCGTATTCATGTACATGGAAAATGGGACAACAATAATAAACATAATGGGGTACAATTTCAAGTTACAAATGAAAGGAAAATGGCAAACTATTGTGTAAAGACAAAGCACATACCTAATACAAATTCTAAAAAAGAGCAACCGAATCAATGTCGTCTAAAGCACATACCATATATTGTTTGTTGTTATTTCTTAAGGAACAACTTAAGAAGTCTGAAGATGACAGAAAATCACATGTATAAGTGATTAAGAAGTTTCAAAATGATAACATGCACTTAGAAAACAAGTTGGAAAAGATACATAACAAAACCTTAAAACCTCAAGAGATGAAAACACAACTTTCTACTCAGATCAATGCTAAAAAAATGACACTCGTAAAAGACAATGACATTGTGAAAATTCCATATCGACACCCCAGCCATAAAAACAGATATTCTAAAAAGTGGGAAATGTTGAAAGATAGCGGTACCAATGTGATCAAATCTCCTAATGATAGATCAATATAGAATGCCAACAGTCCACAACAAATCAATTTGGGATGGATTGATTCATCCACATATTGGAAGTTGTGCTCAACTCTTAGTAGTTTGTATCAACATGTTCGTCAGCTATGACACCACAAAAAATGATGCAGAAACATTATAAGGCTTTGAGGAAAAAGCCTTTCTAAGGGAGTGACAATGTAACAAACTTAAATAATAACAACAAACAATATATATATATA
>LPNX010311974.1:193468-266641 GCA_001517045.1 Pseudotsuga menziesii | reverse complement strand
TTTAGTTTGCTTTTTATTTATATCAATCGAACTGCTACTAAGGAATCCAGATTCCTTAGTAGGTGCTCATTAGCACAAGCTAGGGTGAAAACCCTAGCTACACATTGTTCAATGGCAATTTTTCATGTTTAGTAGCAGTTATCCGAGGATTTTACAAGTGAGCCTCCTAAATCGTCGCAAGATTCATTACAACACAAGCAAGCTCGAAACATCAAGGAAGACAGGGAAGCATTCACGATGAAGGGAACACAAAGGGGGAAGTTAAGAGTCGATATATCATTATTTATAGCCAATGGGATTTTTCTCTAAGGGTGGAGTGCTATGAAGATGAAAGTAAGGTCAAAGTGTGCAGCGAAAGGAGAATAATAATCCCTGGAAAGACCATGAGTTGTCAGATAATGATATGTGCATAAAACAACAATCTCTAGTCAGTATTAGCCTATGGAACATCTCTACTAACCATACTTATCAAAAACAATTATTGAAAATAACGTGAAACATCCTGCAATACAATCATCAATCCAAGTCATAATCCATAAAATCCTCAAACATGATATGACATCACATAAATACATAGCTTGACATCACAAGGCATAATATGTCATCAACTATTGGCATCTCATCACTGATCACATCTCTATGCACTAAACTCCAAATCTCGGCTTGATCTCTAATGCAAAATATAAGCAAAAATCTCTATACACCAAATGATATAACAATTCCCTTAGCTATGAGGTCCTTTAATTAATTAAATCCATTTAGTAATAATGATATTATTTCATCTCAAAAATGTCTCACTCTACAAGGAACCTATATTGTTGTTCTACCATTATTGTTTACATACTTATTAAAACCTTATAATAAATAAAATACAACGAATGCCATTATCTCATCTCAACAAATTAACTTATATGCGAGAAGAAGAAAATGTTAGGATATTTAGACACTTAGGAGTTAGTTAAGATTAACTTGTGTAATATATTCGTTAGGTAAAAGTGTGTTTCTTTAGTATGCATTTGTAAATATTCTAATCCGACGGTCACGATATGTTCTAGACATAGAGTGATCCGATGGTTCAACTTCTCTTAGATCATACCTACCATTGATCCGTGGCTTAACACCCGATTGGTCTATAATCTCTATTTAAAGAGCATAGAGGGTCTTTAGCTAGTTGAGCGATTATGAGAAGCTCATGTAACCTTTTTTCTTTTGCATAATAAATTGCTCCAAGTAGCTATTTGGCTGGGGCCGTGGATTGTTTCCCTCTCGAGGGTTTTAACCACGTGACAAACATCGGTGTGTTGATCTGTGATCTGTTTGTGTGAAGCGGTTGCTCAAGGTGTTCGGTATTTTAGGAGTACCCCGTGTACCCGAACATGGTATCAGAGTGTTTATGAAGAGCCGTTTTCGGTTTTGATCAAGATATGGAACCGGTGTTGCCGAAACTTTGAAAGGGTTTCTGGTTCTGGATTTTCTGTGCATTTTTTGCTTCTGGGAGCTATTCCATTACGTCTAGAGTGTCGTTTCCATTGGGAAATAGTTTTCCTTTCAACGAAAACAGTTTCCCTTTCACCGAAAACAGTTTCCCTTTGTTCCAGAAACACCCATTTCAGCAAATCTGAAGGTATAATGTTACAGCGACGGAGTTGTTTTTTTTAAATCTCTCATATCTTATCAGTTGTATTATTAGATCTTTTTTTTGTTTTAATCTCGGATTGTTGCCTTCCCTGACTGCGTATGCTCTTTGCCGTGCACCTTGCGCTATTGCTACGAATTAGAAACAGTAAGGGAAAGTTTTTTTTTCTTGTCTTCTCGGCTACGTATGCTCTTTGCCGTGCACCTTGTGCGATCACGGCAAATCAGAAACAACGAGAAAACTTGAAAACGTAGACTTTCTGGGTAAACTAACCAAGATCTAACCCCATTGTGTGGAAAACAAAATTTTGTTTTTGTTCTTTGTTTTTTTTGTGATTCGCAGAAGAAGAAAAAAAAGGCAAGCACGGAGAACGAGAGAAAAAAGTTTAAAAAAAAATTAAAAAAAAAAAAAAAAACCCTTCATCTTTCCATTCCTTTACGTACCTTTTAAACTTAGCTCACTTGGTCCAAAGTTGTTTTATTCTTTAATAAGTCTTGAATTCAAGTCCTGTTAAGTTACTTTTTAGTGCATGCAATTTCTATTTTCAAGTTACTTTATTATAAAACTGCATCTCACATAAATAAACTAAAATAAAAAGTGAGTCACTTAAGTCTTTTAATTTATTGCTGCACTATTTAAAAGTAACATTATTGTAAAAGTGAACCTCACTTATTCTACAAAAGTAATTCGCTTCTAAGCAACTTTATTATAAAATGATTGTCAAAGGTTGATATTGGGAAAATGGGGGTTCATTTTTTTAGTTAGTAAAGTTAATATCTGCCACGTCATTATTGGGGGCATCTTCAACATTTTATTTGATCAAGCATAACTTCATCATCCAGAATCAGTTTTCAGTGCCGTTTTTTTTTTAAAACCGAATATTTTTTTCGAGCTCTTTGCAACAAGACAGTTAGTTTCTGTTTTTTCAGCTATTATTTTACAGTATGGCCGCCTCTTGTGATATTATACTTACAAGTTCTAACTATTTCTCATGGAAATCTCGTATGGAGGATGTTCTGCGAAGTAGAATACTTTTCAGAATAACCTCAGGGAAAGAAACAAAACCCACTGATGATGATAAGAAAATTAAATTGACAAATAGATATGATAAAGCTCATGGATTGATTGGGATGTCAATCTCTACTGATTTGTAATTCTACATATCTGAAATTGATGAACCTGATAAAGCTTGGGAAAAGTTGGAATCTGTGTTTGGTAAACATAGTAAAATTCTAAGTCATCAACTTGAAAATGAGTTGCTTTCCTTGAATCCAAATAATTTTTCATGCATTTAAGACTATTTATCTAAGTATAAAACTCTGATGTGCAGAATGCAAGATTAAGAAAGAAGACAAACAATATATTTATCATATTATTTCCAAACATGGACCTGCATATTCTGTTTTTGTATCTACATTCTACTCCATGAAAGAATCGTTGACTGTCGCTAGCTATCAAGAGCTTAGTCTTGAATCTTTTTGTAATTCCTTAATTAAAGAGCAAGATAAGCTCATTCATCTTGGAATAATTAACAATGCAGATATATCTGGGAAAGCCTTATTGTCTCAATAGAAAGAAAAGTCCAAGCCTCTCAAGAAATAGAATTTTCGCAATAATAAGCCAAACAACAAGGGTCTCAAACCTTCTCAATTAGCTCCTTTTTTTAAAAATGACAAATGATCCAAGCAAAAAGTAAAGAAGACTGAGCGTCATTGCAATTTTTGTGGGAAAGATAATCATGATGAATCTAAGTGTTTCAAGAAGATGGCAGCCTTAGAAGCAGCTATTAAGAAGCACCACATCAGCATAGATTCGTCTTCAGAATCTAACTCTCATGGACGTGCACTTTGTACTTCTGGTTTCTCTTATACTGCATCTTCTTCTTCTACTTCAAATGAATGGCTCATTGATTCTTGAGCATCTTATCATATGGCCAAGGATCAAGCCATATTTCCTACTATGCATGAATGTAACACCAAACAAATATTTGTTGGTGATGATAGATCTCTAAGTGTTGTAGGATCTGGAACAATTCCAGTAGAAAATGGTCATTTCAGTGATGTACTATGTGTTCCAAAAATTTCCTGCAATTTGTTATTAGTCTATCAAATTACTCATTCAGGTGAAGGTAAAACTATGACGTTTACACCTCACCAAATTGTAATCAAGGATTTTAAAAATCCTCACAATGTCCTCGCTACTGGAACTGTTGATGATATTATCAGGTTGTATAAATTTAATAACTTTGGGTCATCATCTTTTCCTTCAGTTTTTGTTGCTCATAGTGATAACTTGAGCAAACTTTGGCATAAGCAATTTGGTCACTTAAATTATCGCTCATTGCAACAACTATGTAAAGACAATATGATGATTGGTCTTTCGATGGTATCTTGCAAAGATGGTGTTTGTTCCAGTTGTGTACTCGGAAAACATCATTGGGACAGTTTTGACAAACGTGCCTCTTGGCACGCCTTGGTTCCTTTGGAGCTTGTGCATAGTGACTTGTGTGGTCATCTTCCATCTGCATCATTTTATGGTTTCAAATATTTCTTAACTTTTATTGATGACTACTCCAGACGCACTTGGGTTTACTTCCTAAAACTTACGAGCGAAATATTTAACATGTTCTTAGCCTACAAGGCCCTTGTTGAAAAACAGTCTCGTCATCAAATTATTAAGTTAAGATCTGACAATTGAGGAGAATATGTTAACAACAAGTTCACTACTTTCTGCACTGAACAAAGAATCCAACAACAACACACTGTTCCATATACACCACAACAAAATGGTGTAGCTAAACGGAAGAACCGCACTTTAAAAGAAATGGCTAATTGTATGATCCAATCTAAGGGACTAAGTCTTCAATATTGGGCTGAGGCCATAAATTGTGCAAATTACATAGTTAATCGCACACCCACTAAAGTTTTACAAGGTATAACACCGAAAGAAGCATGGAGTAAAATTAAACCAGATGTAAGTCACTTTCGTGTGTTTGGTTGTGAAGCATGGCCTCACATTCCGGATGAAAAACGGAAAGCATTGCAGCCTAAAAGTGAAAAGTGCATATTTGTTGGATATTCTGAAGATGTAAAAGGTTATAGACTTCTTCAACCCCATTCGCATGATATAATCATTAGAAGAGATGTTAAATTTGATGAAAATCTCTTGGCCTATGAGCCTAACTTGGCGGGTGTGTCATCTTTGGCCTGCGAGCCTGATTCGGCGATTGTGCCTTCTTCTTCTTCCAATTTTCTTGACAGGTTTCCAACTCCAATTTCTGATGATGACAGTGAGAATGAAAATCCACCTCCACCTGCTCATGTTCCTCAAATTGCACCAGCACCAATACTTCCTCGATACGTCCGTTCAACATGTGAAGCAGCTAGTGATCTTGCCGGTGATCCTAGAGATCAAAGTCGAACACGTTCTCAGTTTCAGTGAGCCTCATCTGTTTTGGCTAAAGTTTCCAAGAATCATGATCCATAAACTTTTGCAGAAGGTTCAGGAAATCCAAATTGGGATGCAGCTATGGATGAAGAATATCGTTCATTAATGGCGAACGATACTTGGAATCTTGTTCCTCTTCCAAAAGGAAGAAAACTTTTCAGATGTAAACGGGTCTACAGAACTAAGTATGCATCAGATGGAAGTGTCGAAAGACTTAAGGTAAGGTTAGTTGCCAAAGGTTTTTCCCAAGTTGAAGGGATTGACTACAATGAAACTTTTGCCCCTTTAGCAAAAATGAACTCCATCCACCTTGTTCTTTCCCTTGCAGCCTTACATAACTAGGAAATCCATCAAATGGATGTCAAGTCTGTCTTCTTACATGGTGATTTACATGAGGAAATTTACATGGAACAACCTCTTGGATATGTTCAGAATAACTCTAGCCTTGTTTGTCTCCTTAAGAAATCCTTATACAGCCTTAAGCAAGCTCCTAGAGCTTGGTATGCCAAAATGGATAGCTTTCTCCTTGACACTAGTTTTTCTAGATGTCATTCTGACCCCAATGTCTATACCAAGAAAGTAGGAAACCATCTCATCATACTTGTTCTTTATGTTGATGATCTTATCCTTACTGGAAGTGACCCTAAACTTATAACCCATGTGAATGCAATCTTAAGCAAAATTTTGAAATGTCAGACTTAGGACATTTGCATTATTTTCTTGGTCTCCAAGTCTTGCAAACCAAAGAATGAATCTTTCTTTCTCAGTCTAAGTATGCTTATGACCTTCTTCATCACTTCCACATGGAAGATTGTAAACCAGCTCCTTCTCCCTTCCAGTCTGGAGTCAAACTTTCTGCCACTTGTACTTTCCTTGAAGTAGAGATGCCACCTTGTATCATCAGCTTGTTGGTAGTCTTTTATACTTTACCCATTCCCGTCCTGACCTTTCCTTTGTCGTTGGTCGTGTTGCCCATTATGTGCAAACTCCTCATGAAAGTCACTGGAAAGCAGCAAAAAGAATACTTCGATATATTCGAGGTACAATTCAGTTTGAGATTCATTACAGTACAAGGGGGAAACCTTTGTTGGTTGGTTTTACTTATTCAAATTGGGCCGGCGATCCTGATGATTGAAAGTCTACTACAGGTTATGTTTTCAGTCTGGGATCTGAACCTGTCACTTGGGCTTGTAAGAAACAACAAGCTCTTGCTCTTTCTTTAGCAAAAGCAGAATATCGAGCCGCAGTTAATGCCAATCAGGAAGCTTTATGGCTTCGACAGATCCTTTCAGAGTTTGGATTCGAGCAGCAGCAGCCTACTCCACTTTGGTGCGACAATCAAAGTGCCATCAAGCTTGCCAAATATCCAGTTCTACATCAGCGCAGCAAACACATTGAGCTACACATGCACTTCATCAGAAATCTTGTTCATGATAGTGTTATTGAAGTTCTCTATTAGCCTACAGATGATCAAGTTGCAGACATCTTCACCAAGTCTCTTACAAAAGCGAAGTTTTCTAAACTTCAGTCTATGTTAGGAGTTCAAGAATGTGTCCTTAAGGGGGGATAGGCTTTAATGCCTCCTTCCGTCTCCTAATAGTGTCACGTTTGTAAATCTTTCAATCCTATCCCAAGTTGTTTTTAAGGGGGGATGTTAGGATATTTAGACACTTAAGAGTTAGTTAAGATTAACTTGTGTAATATATCTGTTAGGTAAAAGTGTGTTTCTTTAGTATGCATTAGTATGCATTTGTAAATATTCTAATCCAACGGTCACAATATGTTCTAGACATAGAGTGATCTGACGATTCAACTTCTCTTAGATCATACCTACCATTGATCCGTGGCTTAACACCTGATTGGTCTATGATCTCTATTTAAAGAGCATAGAGGGTCCTTGGCTAGTTGATCGATTATGAGAAGCTCATGTAACTTTCTTTATTTTGCATAATAAATTGCTCCAAGTAGTTATTTGGTTGGCGCCATAGACTGTTTCCCTCTCGAGGGTTTTAACCACGTGACAAACATCAGTGTGTTGATCTGTGATCTGTTTGTGTGAAGCGGTTGCTCAAGGTGTTCGGTCTTTTGGGAGTACCCTGTGTACCCGAACATGGTATCAAAACGTTTATGAATAGCCACTTTCGGTTTTTATCAAGATCTAGAACCGGTGTTGCCGAAACTTTGAAAGGGTTTCTGGTTCTGGATTTTCTGTGCATTTTTTGCCTGTGGGAGCTGTTCCATTGCGTCTGAAGCGTTGTTTTCATTGGGAAATAGTTTTCATTTCACCAAAAACCGTTTCCGTTTGTTCCAGAAACACCCATTTCAACAAATCTAAAGGTATCATGTTACAGTGACCGATTTGTTTTTTTAAATCTCTCATATCTTATCAGTTATATTATTAGATTTTTTTTTGTTTTAGTCTCGAACTGTTGCCTTCCTTGACTGCGTATGTTCTTTGTCGTGCACCTTGCGCGATCGCGGCAAATCAGAAACAGTAATAAAAAAAAAAAAAAAATTTGTCTTCTCGGCTATGTATGCTCTTTGCCGTGCACCTTGTGCGATCACAGCAAATCAGAAACAGCAAGAAAACTTGAAAACATAGATTTTTTGGGTAAGCTAACCAAAATCTAACTCCATTGTGTGGAAAAAGTTTTTTTATTTTTGTTTTTTGTTTTTTTGTGATTTGCAGGATTAAAAAAAAAAAGACAAGCACAAAAAACAAGAGAGAAGAGTACAAATAAATAAAAAATAAAAAATAAAAAATAAAAACCTTTCCTCTTTCCATTTTTTTACGTATCTTTTAAACTTAGCTCACTTGGTCCAAAATTGCTTTATTATTTAATAGGTCTCAAGTCCAAGTCTTATTAAGCTACTTTTTGGTACATGCAATTTCTATTTTCAAGTTACTTTATTGTAAAAGTGCATCTCACATAAATAAAATAAAATAAAAAGTGAATCACTTAAGTCTTTTAATTTATTGTCGCACTATTTAAAAGTAACATTATTGTAAAAGTGAACCTCACTTATTCTACAAAAGTGACTCACTTCTAAGCAACTTTATTATAAAATGATTGTCAAAGGTTGATCTTGGAAAGAGGGGAGTTCTTTTTTTTTAATTGATCAAGTTAATATATGACACGTCACTATTGGAGACATCTTCAACATTTTATTTAATCAAGCATAACTTCATCATCCAGAATCAGTTTTCAGTACCGTTTTTTTTTTAAACCGCATATTTTTCCGAGCTCTTTACAACCAAACAGTTGGTTTTTTTTTTTTCAGTCATTATTTTACAATATGACCACCCCTTGTGATATTATAGTTACAAGTTCTAACTATTTCTTATGGAAATCTCGTATGGAGGATGTTTTACAAAATATGGGACTTTTCAAGATAACCTCAAGAAAAGAAACAAAACCTACTTATGATGATGAGAAAAATTAAATGGGCAAATAGATGTGATGAAGCTCGTGGATTGATTGAGATGTCAATCTCTACTGATTTGTGATTCCACATATCTGGAATTGATGAACCTGATAAAGCTTGGGAAAAGTTGGAATCTGTATTTGGTAAACATAATGAAATTCGAGATCATCAACTTGAGAATGAGTTGATTTCCTTGAATCCAAATGATTTTTCATGCATTCAATACTATTTATCTAAGCATAAAACTCTTATGTGCAGAATGCAAGATTAAGAAAAAAGACAAACAATATATTTATCGTATTCTTTCCAAACTTGGACTACCGCTAGTTATCAAAAGTCTAGTCTTGAATCATTTTGTGATTCATTAATTAGAGAGCAAGATAAGCTCATTCATCTTGGAATAATTAACAATGCAGATACATCTAGGAAAGTCTTATTGTCCCAACAGAAAGAAAAGTCCAAGCCTCCCAAGAAACAGAATTTTTGCAATAATAAGCCAAAAGAGTCACTAGTATCTTCTTATATGTTTGTGTGAAGCGGTTGTTCAAGGTGTCCGATCTTTTGGGAGTACCCTATGTACCCGAACAAAAAAAACTTACATCCATACTTATTAAAACCTTAGAATAAATAAAATACAACGAATGACATTATCTCATCTCAACAAATTAAAACCTTATAATAAATAAAATACAACAAATGCCATTATCTCATCTCAACAAATTAAATTATATGCGAGAAGAAGAAAAAAAACTTACAAAACTTATGGCCATTTTTGCATATTATTTATTCTTCAAAGAAATTGACACTCTCCTTTATCATTTTTAAACAAGGTGTTTAATATACACATTTCATTATTCATGATATTATTCTTTGTGGATGGATCTTATCTGTTATCTTCTTATCTAAACAAGGTGTTTAATATACACATTTCATTATTCATGAAGACCTATATTGTTCTTTGTAGATACATCTTATCTATTATCTGCCATGCATGTGACATTCTCCTTAACCTTTAATATACACATTTCATTATTCATGGAGACCTATATTGTTCTTTGTAGATACATCTTATCTATTATCTGCCATGCATGTGACATTCTCCTTAACCTTTAATATACACATTTCATTATTCATGGAGACCTATATTGTTATGTGTGGATACATCTTATCTATTATCTGCCATGCATGTGACATTCTCCTTTATTAGGGCCTTTTACAAAAATAAAACCATGTACTAATTATTATGTTATGTAATCCAATGCATATATGATGAGGCACATATTATTTGATGTGCATATATCTTCTAGCTTATCTTTAATATATGTAATATTATATTATATTTATTATCTTTAATGTATGTAATATTATTTTCTATTTGTTCTTTTTAATGTTTTTTTAAAGCACGAAAAAATCTCCAAATACTTTTTTCTTATTAACATATACTTAAATACCAAACATCTTGTTCTTAAGAGAATAAGAGAATCAAACACATAACCTTCACATTCACATTTGACTCGTGATCGCTTAAACTAACCATTAAGATTATTTTCTTCCACATATGTGTGTAAGGGAGTGATGACTCCTCTATTTATTCCTTTCGATTCTATACATATTTTCTAATATCTTCAATGCATGTGATATTCTCCTCTATTGTTTGCATTATTATTGAAACAATTTATGAAATGAAAACCATGTAATAATTAGTACATTTTCTAACCCAACACATAATTCATTATACATATTTAATTATTTATATATGAATAACTTATGTTATTTTTTGTATATTATTTTCAATGTATTTTTTCCTTTTTAACTAAGCAACAAAAATCTCCAAAGACTTCAAAGACTTCATTGTATTTGACAAATACATAAATTTTAAACACGTCCCCCTACAAAGATTAAAAGAGTCAAACCCATAACCTCCCCAACTTCACGTTTGATATTTTGAAACTATTCTCTTACATATATATGATATTCCCTTTGATTTAATCTCTTAAACTACATCCATATTATCTACTATCTTCAATGCATGTGATATACCCATCTATCATTACCTTATTTGGACCTTTAAAAAAATTAAAACCATGCAATAATTATTACATTATCTAACCCAAAACATAATTCATTATAAACATCTTATTATTTATATACCAGCATAGATCCATCTACAAGGAGATCTACCAAGCGTCTAGAGGGAACAAATCTCTCGAGGTGCAAAGCCCTTCTTAGAATAAAAATGTTGAAGAAGTGTGAAATGCAATGTTTATGGTTTTAATTTATCTAATTTGTGTAGTTTTATCTATCTAAAGGGGATCTACCAAAAGCCAAGAGGGATCAAATCTCTCGATTTGCAAACCCCTTTTCAGAATGAAAATGTTGAGGAAGTGTGTAAAACAATGTTATGGTTTTAATTTATCTAATTTGTGTAGCTTTATATATATGTGCAGTTCTAAATAATCTAAATTTAATTTGAGCCGACATGTTATTTTTATTAATAGTATTAATATTATTTTTTATAAGTTACCTGTCAACTCTTGGATAAATATGAAAGGAGTTACACATCTCTCCTACTAGACTTTGGACTTTAGAATATTATTGGATTATCTTCAATATATATAATATTATCATCTATTTTTTTCTCTTCAATGTTCTTGTATTTTCAATGTACTTGTATTTTCCTTTTAGCCACCAAAAAGCCTGTGAAGGTTAAAAAAGTTAAACTTGTAACCTCTGCCAAATTCATTTGGCTTGCAACTACTTAAGTTAACTATCGATAATATTCTCTTCTCGATTATATATATTACCCTTCTCGAATTATGGTGTATCCAAACCCATCCCAAGATAAATTATTCATTAAAACAAACTTTATATCATCTTTCATGTGTTTATTCATTTATACAAACTTTATATCATCTTTCATTTGTTTACATGAATCAATGCCTCCTATCATTGTTGTTCCATACAATTCACCCTGTGGATGTACAGTCACATTTTTTAACTTAGGAAATTCGAATTCATAATTATATTATAAAGTTAAACAATTACAAATCAAATCAAATATAATCAAAGATCTTATCATAAAGAGTAAAAATGCAATGAAAAATCATAATCATGAAAAGTATATTTAAGAAAAATATTGAACACCATAGAGCTACTGAATGAATAAACAAGAATCGCCAATAACATGTAATCAAATATCATAACCATGAAAGCTGCTAAATGAGTAAGCAAATTACATGCATGTACATATAATGATTAAAATCTTATTCAATTGGTTTTATCTTTCAGGGATATCTTTAGATAATCAATATTTATGTGACCTTTTCTTTACAAGAATATCCAGTGATAATCTAAAATCTTATTTAATTGGTTTTACCTCCCAGGGATATCTTTAGATAATCAATATTTCTGTGACCCTTTCTTTACAAGAATATCCAGTTATAATCTATATAATGTCCTTTTTGTTCGCAAGAACTCTATGATACTTGTATTTAAGTATTAATATACGATCAACGAAGATTCTTAACACAGTGAATTCCATTGAAGTATACGATCTCTCAAAGATGGTACAACAGGGGGGGTTTGAAACGTCAACAGCTCAACTCATAATGCAGTTATTTCAGAAACAATGCAGAACAAAAATTGAACGACAGAAATATGAAGCAGTCATATTACGAGTTGTATGAGATGTTTTGCCAAAGCTTCCCTAATAAAGTTGCGGATATACAAGCATTACACCATTGCAGCTGCGCCACTTGAATGTTATACCAAAGGTAAGTTGAACTGTAAGTCTTAACTGAGCTTGTCAACCAAGTACCTCCCAAAACCGAAGAAAATTTATAATATGCGGAGCAACCCCTTAGAGCATGTTTCTGAGAATGATCTCCCAAAAATCCCCCAGATGTTTGTGTATTAAATGCGAAGCCCCTAACTATTGAGGGACAATAAACATTATGCAACAAAAGTTTCTGAACCCTTTTGTAAACATCATGCAACACTCTAAAATTTCAATATGAATGTTTTTTCCTTTCAAGTGCGTAGAAAGGGGCAGAAGCGTTCTCTGACAATCAAGGGAAATTTGGAGAGCCCATACAATAGAGTGTCACATTGACCCAGGGGAGCATTCTTATCATTCACCACATTGTATGTCTTGCTAAAACAACAAAGTTACTAACATCAAAAGTTGCAAAGTTAACCAATCATTACATGTCAGTGCAACAAGAAATAACCAACATAAGTTGGCTAACTAATAAATGAAGCTTATTGGAGCTACTGAATAATAGTAGTGATCATTCTTACACAACCAATGATGTGCTTTTACTGTGAAGTTATTTGACTTCCTCCCTTGAAAGATTATCCAATAGAAATACACGTGAACCCATCACCTATAACAAGTTATATACAAAGGATTCATGTCCTGTCTTTCAACAGTTATATATAGAAAGATTCCCTAGAGAATCTTTGGGTATTAGCTTATTTCATTTAGGAATTATCTGGGGAACTACTCTATTCATAAGCATTGAAGTGATAACCCAAAATCAAGACCCATGTAATCAAGTTAATGCACGATGCAATCTGCTCCTCTAATGTTGCAGAGATAGTACTCCCTGAAAACCCCTAGATTGCACTAAAGCTTTCATGTCGTTATGCGCTCTATCACCAATGCCAGTCCAGGGCACATACAGAATACCCTAAAAGAATATCCAAGAAATCTTCAAGTCTACTGTGCCAATTTACTTGGTCTGCTACTAAGATTTGCCAAATACTCAAGCTATGCACGGTTGTGGGTAAAAAATAGGCTATTGATGAAATGGAATTAGAATTAGAACAACTTCATGAACCCAAATCATTCACATAAGCTAATCAATCTACACCATATGCATTGCATCCGGATCATGTACTAAATATTTGGGTTGTAAACAACTACAAGAGAATGGGGGTAAACATAGCCCATGAAATATGTCCCCAAATATTAGTGCATGGTCCACAACTCCAGCCCTGGTAAATGTAGTAGAAAGCATCCTACGACTGCAACAGGAATCCCAAAACGGCACAGAAATATCTTAATCGAAATCCATTAAAATTTTCATTTGGGCCTGCAACACCAGTTTATAGGAAAAGTGAACGTATCCAAAAAAAATCCCCAGTTGTAGATGAATCCCAAAAGGGCACAGAAAATCTTAATCAAAATCCATTAAAAATTCATTGGGCCCACATCATCAGTTCATAGGAAAAGTTAATGTATCCAAACAAAAGGCCCGGTTGTAAGTGATTTTTCCATGAAAACACAACATCAGCAAATTGGTGAAGGCAGAAATGCCAAACATAGATCATTCTGCTGAAGCTAATTATGTAGGCAAGGCTAAGATGTAAAAGAAAATAGAAATTAGGATGTCTGCCTTACAGGCTTACATCGTTCCCATAGCAAACATGTCTGTCATCCTTCCTTAGGACTCCCAACCTTTCTGATGTTGCTAGAATAATATCAATAACTTATATGGAGTCTGTTCAGGCAAGAGTCTCAATAACTTCCAAACGTTTGTTAAGTATGTAATTCGATACTCTATATAAAAAACTCTACATTAACAAAGTACTACTGATTATACGCCTCCTCTCAATTTGACATTATCTCCTCTGACAAAAACTAACAAGGTATCAGAGAAAGACCATCGGACTGTGAAGACCATGGCTTCCCAAGCAGAGACAAAAGAAAGGTGAGTCATTGGCAATGGATATGCTCACACAAAAATGACTGCACTTGGATATCTACAATTCAGATTGTAGATAAATCTATGTTTTAAATGCTTGAATAAGACTGCTGTCTCAGTTAAAAGATTGTTGCTCTGGCATTAAATGTAATCTCTGCTTTCTGGTGTTAAATGCACTTAAACCTGAGTTATTTTATTGTACATAAGCTGCTGTTACAGCTGTTATTATACCTCTGTAATTTGCATTTAAGACTGCTATTAGAGTTAGAGAGAGGTTATTGTCCTTTGTCTTCGACATCATGTTGCTTTTTGGAAGTTAATGCAAGTAAATCCCTTTGCTTTGGTTTACAAACTATGTTGTCAAATGTATGGTGAATGAGACTTGAAACATAACCAGCAAAACAACAAGCAAAACCCAACAAAAAAAATCAGACTTCACCGGAAGGGAATTTTACAAAGCGTATACAAAACATTGCAAAGGATTCTCCGACTATAAGAGAATAGACATTGTGCACCAAGTCTTGAGAATGACTCTGAAAGGCAAAGTCCAATATGCAACAGATGCTCTGGAATATTGAAAATGCATTTTCATAGAATTAACCCTCCTTGTCCCATATTTGCCCTAAATTTATATCCTTTGGCTTGTGAAAGGTGCCCTTCTCCTTGCCACCGGTTTGAAGGCATTAAGGTTCAAGATTTCCTCTTTTCATCCAATCCTAGTCCGCTCAAGGTAATGGCATCTACTCAGCTCCTCATTAATGTGATTTTGGCTTGGATTATTGCCAAAGAGAAAGGAATAAGCCCTAGCATGAATGATACACTAAGGTGGCTTCACTAGTGGTATGATTTCACTCAACTCATTTCTCTTGTCATAATTAGAGTAGATAGGTAGGATCAATAATCTCTTACATGAGCATTTTGATGTGTCAATGACTTTACTTTAGCATTTCATTTTGTTGTGTTGTTTTTCAAGCATTTCATATTATGATTTGAACAAGGCAAGACGGAAGTGTCTACCTCCAATGTATTTGACAAAGTTGTTGTCAGATGTGTGTGTAGGTCTACAAGTTCCAGGAGATTCTAAAGGGTTCTCATACACTCCCAAGAAGAATGCATGTCCCGCAGTTGGAGCTAGTTGTTACGCCTCAGATTGTCTGAAGCGTGCCCTTCAGGATGTACCAGAGTGGGGGGGTCTTTTGCCATCGTAAAAGGCCAAGTATGGGCTTTCTTATTGTTAGATTTTAAGATATATAGCAGTATAATTTCAATCTTATTTGTAGCTGAAACAAAAATAGGCTCACTGACAGATAACCATGCACAAAAATACAAGGAGACACAAAGATTTATCCTAGGAAACCACAAGGGAGAAAACCTGAAAACCTTCTTATTCAGAGATATCAGTTCAAGATACAATATACATCCAGATACAAGAGTTGTCACATAGACAAGCTCTAGATAAACCCCAGAGTCAAAGGAGGAAACTTTCCAACAATAGCGAACCCAGAAATAGTCTTCTACTACCCAAAAAATAGTCTTCTTTCAGCTTAAGCGAACTTCTTCCTTGCTTAAGCGAATTGCTTGGTGAGAGAACAAGGAAGACGTCCTCTATTATACTAATTCATGTTTGAGTTTTCACTTTCTTAGTGGGCAACTTGTCTTCCCTTAACTGGGTTGACTTCCCTTTATTAGCATCATAAATTTTATTTGTGTTTCTTCTGGGGCCGACTTTGAGTGAGGATGCCTCATGCAGCTATAACAACCACACTCCCACTTAGCCAGGGAGGCATCATCATGCTAGTATACATCTAGATATCATCTGAACATCACAACTATATCGAACATCTTGTCATCATAAGGAAGGTCTCTTTTGATCAAGTCCTTCTGCCCAGAACAACTGTTCCCACTAGAACCGTGTTCCCTACTGGAACCACATCATCTTTCCAATGATAATATTCGATCTGCCTGATCATCTTGGTCATCATAGACCAAAGAGGATTACTTATTCATGCACTTTATCAGTCTTAAACTGAAGGGTGGCTCCCCAGGAAGACACTTCTTCCAAGCACTTTATCGATCTCAAATCGAAAGGAGGTTATACTCCCCAAGAAGACACTTCTTCCAAGCACTTTATAGATCTCAAATCAAAGGGAGGCTATACTACCCAGGAGGACACGTCTTCCAATTTACCAATCATTACAACTGGAAGGCGGTGATGACTACAACTAGTCCACCCTTCTAGGCCCACACTCCACATAGGAGCATGAGTGTTTTTCACCTGGGAAACCCAAATAGGAGAAAACCCAGCAACATTCGTCTAGAGATAATAATTCTAATTTCTGAGATCATAGTACAATGAAGAAAGAAAAAGAAAAATATGGAAATGCTTTCCAAAGATGGAAACCCTGAAAACAGTCTTCTTCTGCAGTGTATACGAACTTCTCTCTCTCCCAAAAAACTGCACACCTCTCTGAGTTGTCTTGTTGCTGTTGTATGAAATAATGAGGAGGGGCGCCTCCTATTTATACTGTTTTCCCACTCATAATTTAACTGGGGCCGACTTCACTTGGGGAGTAATATTTTATATTTCATAATTTTATTTTATTCTTTTATTGTTGGCTTTTCACCCCAAGGCTTACATTGTTCTTTTTAGGGTTTGTATGAATGATTACAACAAGCTCAATTCTCGAAGGAGGACAATAAGGATAGCTTATGAAGTTGCACAAACTCCAACAACAAGATACTAAAATAAAATACAATTGAACCCTTTGATTAACTTTTGAAAGTATCTTTGTCAATTCCCGCTAGCTCACTCAGTTAAGGTGTGGGTTTCATTTGCAAGGCAACCAGAGTTCAATACCCTTGGGGGTGACTTAGTTGGGAGGAGACACAAAAAAATCCAAACATGTTATGGGTTGGTGTGGCCCAAGCCGAGTGCGATCCTTAGGTGATTTTGACGGCTTAGATGCCCCTAGGTTGTGGTTTCTTAGCCAATGGTTGAAATGCACTGGCCAGAGTGACGGGCATTTCTAACAAACAAACAAACAAAACTTTTGAAAGTATCTTTCTTTCCTTTTATTTTGAGAAATAGGTTTTCTCTTAAATATCAGAATGGTTCCTACAAAACAACCCAAAAAGTATGTCCAAATACAAGGTCTTTGCTAGAAGAAGAAAGGATGATAAAAATTTAACTCGTTTACTTCTCAAGCAGAGACCTTAACTAAAATCAGGTGTTGGCTCTTCTCTCCAAAGGTCACCAGTTTATTAATAAACCCTAAATTTGATCTACATAAAACAACATCAAGAATGCTTCTGCAACTACTTGAATCATTCCACAACACTCAACAACAACTAAAAGAGAAATAGCTGAAACCAAGACATAGTAATATGAAACTAGCTCAGATATGCTTTATTCATTATAAAAAATTGATTAAATATGCCTCCCTGCCCATGGCGGGCAAGGGAGATGCGGAACTCTTCTCCTTGACCTTACTCTATGAACCCCCAAATCCTCAAGGACTCAAAGAGGAGTTTCAATACAAATTCCTTACAAAACATGATATATCAATGACCTCCCAAACCTTCTGTTTATCCCATACCCGATGGAGGTGGGCAATAAATGCTCCATCATCTCCACTTACATCAAAAAACACTTTTTACATTTACCCCCCGATATTTTTCCATTATTACATTTAACTACCCAACTAATTAATTAATGACAGCATATTATGAGCACAATTCCTTCTTAGTTGTTGGGGCACACAACTGGGCCCCAACAAGCCCCCACCATATATGTCATATGGTTCACCAAACCTAAACCTCTAGGTTCAAAGTTCAGCAAACCTAAAAAAATTTGAAAAAATCGTTAAGGTTCGAGAATCGACACTACTTTGTGCACATTTTTGGCAAGGTTTTCACTTTTTAAGCGGATAGGGTTTCGACCAACTCCCACAACAACGAACGCTCGAGCGATGACCAACAACTCCCGAGTGATGAGCACCTTGCAACAATTGGTGTGCCCGAGCCCACCACACCCGCTACGTCATCGTTATTGAGAGACTAAAGGGTCTGCGAAGCCCAATTGGATTTTGGAGCATCGTCCCTCTGCATGTCAACCCGAGCCGCCCATGAATATGATTGCTAATTGAAGCATCGACCATCAGTTAGTCATCCCAAGCCACCAAGGATTACAAAGCCCTCACTCAGCGTCAGCTCTGTCAACTGGTCTGCGAGCAACAATGCAACTTTGGGATTGGAGCTGAAGTCACGTGTTTATGGGATAAAAGTTTTAGATTTTGACATGTTTTAAATTTTATGAATTTTTGGCATAATCGACCTGCTTTTAAGTTTTTAATAAAAGCATTTATAATTGGATTTTATTATGGTTAAGTTATTTATAAGTATTTATTATCATTATTTTTAATTATATTACTTATATATGTTTATTGAGATTCACATCTTCATGCAGTTGTCCAACTATCTATCCTTTCCACTACATCATCCTCTAGGGGCATCCTCCTCACTCAATCATAGCCTCCTCGCAACCTCTTCACTATGGCCAACTCTTCAAACCTCATCACTCTAGCGTAGCCTCCTTAGTCGACCACAACCTCTGCAACTTATTCTCTGGTTTAGCCTCCTCACTCAGCCACAACCTCCTCAAATATGTCACGAATTCCTCATGCCGGCAACCTGTATCACAGATTACCCTATGGCCAACCTGTTGGACACAATGTTTACATTGAGAGGGGGGTGAATCAGTGTAAAGCCAATTTTAAAACTTTTCTTGACTTATCACAATTAGCTACCAATTCATCACTCCGCTATTCTACCAATTTCATAATCATTTCATGAACATCTTTCACTTCATCATTCACATATCATAAGCATTTGAATCATCAAGAACCATAACACAAAAGAACACAACACCATATAATTTTGTAATCTTTTTGTATTAGTTTTGGACCGGCTACAACCGTGAGGTAAAATCAACACTTACTGATACAAAGAGCACATACTCTGAATACAGGACCCTGCCTGGTTTTCTTAGACCCTGCTAAGAAGGGTTTGAGGTATCTTAACCTCATAAGCAAGACAAGCTTGCTTTTACAATTAAAGCTCACTGTCACATCATCTCATCAATCACATCAACATCACTTGTCTCTTCAATCTGTTCTGTTGTTGGTCAGTACTGTTGATCATCTGATCATCACTCTCATCAACACTGCTGCAACACACTTTTCAATCTTCTCTGTTCATCAACACCTGCTCTTCAATACTGCCAAGTCATCAAGGTCTGCTAAATACGCTGCTGCTGCAATACTAATCATCAAAGCATCATCATCATCATAGAACATCAAGGTTCCAAGATTACCAATCTTGTCTACCTTGTCACTGGTCATGTCTTGGCTCATCATACAGTTCATCATAGTCAGTCATAAAGGTCAATATATTTTATCACTGTTCATGTACATCATCATGATGTTCATCTATTCACTGCTGCTCATCATAAGCATCTTGTTCATCTGCTCATCATCACTACTGCTGACCATTCTATCTTTGTCAACCTCTGTTGCTCATCCTCTTCACTGCTCATCAATCTTCACTGCTGCAACTCTACATGGTCTGCTTATCAACAGTGTTGGTTACTTTATCACACTAGGGCATAAGCCTCATCAGCAGCAGCAGCAAATATCATCTCATGGCATGCATCATCATCATCAATAGATAGGCATCAAAACAGAGTCATCATCCATACATAGATGTGTAGGGATCTTGATCAAACTTCAACTATGCAAAACTATAGCAGACTGTATAGCATGCACCATCAATCATCATAAGGTTTATCATCATACATTTCAAACATACCTTGTTTAAATTCCTTTAGACTTCTCACCTGGGCTGTATTGATCTATTGTAGAAGACCTTACTCTTCTTCAAAACATGTCACTGTATCATGTTACTGTATCACTTGTACATACTCCTTTCAAGGATGTGATCTAGATCATCATCAAGGTCTAGAACATCATCATCATATACAAGTGTGTATGCATTGTATATGCATAATCCTCATAAGGATGTTCATCAAATCACATCATGTGAATCATATACATCATCATTGTAAACATTACACTATTGTGTACTGTATGCATCATTGTTTAACTGTGTGTTGGTTATACTCCATAAACGTATGTCAACATCATCAACTCAGCAGTGACCATACCTTTGAAACAATGCATGTCAATAGGAGTACCTCATAGTAAATGGAGTATAGTATCATCATTATCATAGGGTTTATTTCATCATCAACATACCACTGTATCACTGTATACTCATCATTGTATGTCACTATATCTCAGTGTATATCATCAATATTCAAAGCGACATCATCATGGTATGCACTCACTGTCATTCTAACTTATCACTGCCTTGTCAAGCTTACCACTGTACATTGTCACTGCCTCTGCTCATAAACTTGGTGACTGTCAAGTCAATCACTATGTATACTTCACCTCTGTCATCACCGGGCATCAATGACAAGGTAGCACTGCCATCATGACTGTCATCCTTTTGTAAAGTTGTCTCACGTTACTTTATTTCTGTATTCTTGGTTTAGTATGATGACTTCAAACAAACCTCGGACTGTTGATGGGAGTCAACAAGTCTCACCCGTTGTCACTTTTAGGACTGTTTGTAGCCTAGATCATCATCAACTGCTGCAATATTCGGACTGCTATAACCATAGGCCCAAATTTCACTATCACTAGTTAGGGCATACCTTTCTTCACCGAAACCTTAGTCACCTGTTTGCTGGTTCATTTGTTGACCCAAATAGTCATCAAAACTCGGATGAGGGCTGAGAAAAACAAGATTTGTTTTAGCATTAAAACCAAGCTGCTGCAAATTTTGGATGGTTTTATTTTCACGAAATTTCCTCAGTCAAGGTTAGGGCACATTCCACTGCTGCTGCAAAAAGAAATTCGGATTGTTTAACTCCTCAGCAATTCAAGACCCTTCAACAGTCTGCTTCACATTCTTTGTTGGCTGCCAAAGTCCCCCTGAGTTTTCAGCCAAGATTTATGTGGAAGAGCTGCTGTAACTTGTAACAAGGGCTGCTGCAAAAAGTTACTGCTGCTGCTCATTTACACCCGAAATCTGACTGCTGCTCAAAAAGGAAGAAAAAGGACTGCTGCAAACAGTCACCACCGAAATTTCACTGCTCCTAGACTGCTCCTTTGCTGATTCAATTGTTACATCCGAAATCTCAGAGCTCTTGCGAATTTTTACACTCTAATAAAATGGAAGACTTCATTCTTATTTATACACATTTATTTTTCACAATTTTATGGAGCCCACTTTACAAAAATAATTTTTTTAATTTTAATTTTAATTTATTTGGGGTCGACTTGTTGATAAGTATTTGTAATTTTTTTTTATTTGAATTTTTAATTCCACTTCCTTGCCATGTAGGAATTTAAGGTTTCTTCTTGTGGCTTTAAGCCACATAGAAGGGCTTCATCATGGTAGCTGCTTCAAGGTTGCTTAGTGGACCAAGCCAAGAGTCTTCAAGTGTTATATCAAGCCACAAATGTTTTCAAGTGCCTTCATACCATAATTTATGTAGGTACCAACATCTTCATTGTCATAAGGCCATCCCCAAGGGTTCCAAGACCCCAAATTCCCACATCATCTTCATTTCTTCAAGACAATTAAACCATCTAGTGTGTGGGTCAAGAGGCTTCTTTAAGGCCTTTTTTATCACACAGGAGGCATCATGAGCCTCTTTAACCACCTTAACCACACCAATAGACCACTAAGGACCAAGATCCAACATGATATTACTTGTGAGATAGCTAGGTCTTCTCCTGGGGTACCATGACACAATCAGAGCATGAATGACCACAGAATGGGTCATTAATGCTTCTCCAACCCATCTACAACTTCTCCATCGTCTACAAGGGCTTCAGGACAATCTCCAGGGTCTTCAACATCTTCAGCAAGGTGGTGGCATCAAGATCCAGTCTTGTGGGTACAGAGACCTCGTCAACTGGGTACAAGGTGCTTCAAGGCACAAACCCACTCTGTAAGGGGTCCAAGGCACTGCAAGTGGGACTTGGTGGCATCAATGACATCCTGTGGGGCCTGTTACCACCTAAGTTGTACTTAGTGGTTTTTTATCAAGTGAGGCTGGTGAACCGGACAAGGATAACTTGTTCGGACTTCAGAAGACCTTTGGAAGTACTTCTGGGAAATGCTTGTTGTATTATATCACATGTTCATACCCCATGGGGGAATTGTAATAAATGTTCTAGCATGATAGTGTCTATAAAAGACTCGGTCTCTTAGACTTTATTTGTCAATCCGATCAGCCCAGGGTGTTTTTTCCCTTGGTTATTATTGGTTGTTGACTAAACGACTGATAATTTCTGAGTTTTTCACTCCATACCTCCAAAGTTGGGGTGGTCGGCTTGGCATTTAGGCCTATTGAGGTTATTAGAGTCTATGTGTCAATGTATAAACATGCTAGACATCATGGTCGAGTCATATGAACATATCGAAGTCCTCCTAGGTTTTTTCAATTTTTCAAATTTTTAGTTTTTTCAGTGTTTTTTATTAAAGTTTAATTTTTCCAAAACTTCGGCTATTTTTTAATAGTTTAATTGGAAAAATTGATTTTGTAATAAAAGTGGGCCAAATAATCAGATTCAGTCATGTAGGTGCTCATTTTCAAGCTAAGAGCACCCAGTAAACCTATAGACCCACTATTTCCTAGTTTTTAGTGACTTTTCAACACTCAGGTCAGAAAGCCACAAAAAATCATTTATTGATTATTTTAATTAATAAATTGGTGAATAATGGAGCGAAGCCAAAATCATAGATCAGTGGATTCTCAGCCGATTTGATTGAAATCAGTCAGATCTGAACCAAATTGACTAGATCTGACAAATCCTTGACTGAAGGAGGTGATCAAATCAGATCCAGGGTTGATCTTCAGCATCCTTTATGGGGAATTTCGCCCTCCCTCTCTCCTCCACACGTTTGGGGTCATCTAGATGAGTTTTGGTGGATGCTTTAGTCAACAGGTTGAGGTGTCAGTCAAATCAGCCCCCCGATTGACAATTGCACTCGGTGAGACTCAGATCTGGCATTGACGGACTCTCCTTCAGCTACAATGGTCTATCTCCTTGGGATTTGCGCCCCCCTGGGCTAGATCTCCTTTTTTTTGTATAAATAAAGCTCAGGCTGCCTCTTCCAAGCTAGTTAGAACTAGGATTGAGGTGTTGTTGCTCTTGTACTGTATTGTTTATTATTCTGGAATAAAGAAGCTTTGGAGGCAAGATCTATGGTGTAATGCTCTTCATGTGTGGATGGTGATTGTCAAATGCTTATGAGGTATAATCTGTGTTATTTATCATTGCTTTTGCTGGTTAATTGTTGGCCTTGAAGGAGAGAGCTCCCTCCTGTTAGGGTAAGAGTTTATTCTAGTTTGATTTATGCTCTTACTGCTGCTTGTTTCAGATCTATTGGAGTTGTATGTATTTTAAGTTTAATTGCATGCTTTCCAATTATCTCTTCCAGCTACACCTATGTTTTAACCATCTGTTTGTGCAAGGATTTCTAAGTTGCAGGTGATCTCACTTGTAGAAGAGGTTGAGCTGGTTGCATCTTCCTCATCTTCAAGATCTTCTAAATGACATAGTACCTCGGTGTTCCACCAAAGCAAAAGCCAAAGCCCAACATTCCCAGGCTTCAAACACTCTTTCTCTCACTTCCTCCTTCAAAATCTTAATTTCTCTTCAAATTGGTTACTTTTAAAGAGTCTTATTGCTTAAATCTGTCTCATTAAGAAAATTACATATAGATCTAGTTAGTAAGATCCTTTCTTAAATTTAGATCTCAGTTATATTTTGCATATAAAGTTAAATTTTAAGAGATCTAGCTAAAATTATCCTCTTTTTGCAAGCATTTTAATGAAAATTTGTAGCTTGCTTTTAAGGTAGTTTCCTTTGCTGTACTTTAAAGTTTCATATTCTGCAATAAAAGTGCACATCTTATTGGCTGCCCAAACAGCAAGCCAAGATCCCAAGGAAAGCTTGGATTACCCCAACTTAACAAAATTTTACTTAAGTTTTTTTTCGGTAACTAGTGTAGTGACCCAAAACACTTTCAAAGTGTGTTTGGGCACATTTGATTTTGATTGCTCGTTGTTTTTTAGCAGATCTAACAAAAAAGAGAAGGAGACTCTGCCCAATTTCCGACTCTTGGACGAACCGGAGCTTCCCGGAAGCTTCTCCCACCACTGTGTTTTAATTCTAGCTTGTTACAAGCTTGTTGTAAGCCTTTGGATCCCAGATAACAAGGACCAAAGTGCATCAATTTTAATTTGCTGATATTGTAAATCGTTGCTAATAAAAAGAAAAGGTCCTTTCGAATAGGCTCTTTCGACCCTATTCACCATCCCCCCTAGGGGGGTTTGTGTCCGTGTTTCTTTTTTGCTTTTCTTTCCTTTTTTTTGCAAACTAGCGTAGTTCTAATCTGCAGGGTAGTATACTTTGATTTATTATCAATTTCATATCCCATATTTGAGATTTCAAAGTAATCTTAATACTTACCCCACGACTTCCCGATTGACCCGAAAGGGGAAAGAGATGCGTAGTAGGACTAATTAGAAAACCGAAATTGTGTATCTGTGTTTTCCTTTCCATCATTTGTTTCATCAGCTATTATAAAATTAACCCCTCCTTGATTCCCGGATTGAGATCCACTTGGATCGAAAGAGGTTCCTGGAGGGTTTTATTTTTAACAAGAACACCCATCTCAAAATTTACTAAAATTGACAAGACTCCGGTGTGTATGCTCTGCACTTGGCTGCGGTTCGTCCGATCAGTCAAGCTGTATCAAAAGCACTTGAGTGACTAGAATAATTAGGATCCACTCTCCCAAATTGACAAACCATCAGGTGAAAATCCAACACCTATATCAAACCATTACGGTGGCAAAATACCCAAAGAAAGCGGGAACTCCTAAAAAGTGACTCGAGGCGTCGATCTCTGTCACACCCTAACGGGTGCGTTATGAACAATAGCCCCAGAGACTCCATTCATCCCACATATTCCTTGCGTGTAGCCATGACGGTTTAGTTTTGGACATACTCCAAGTACTCTCGGGTATATCTGGAGTCCCCCCCCCCTTTGCCTAATTTTAATCAACTCATATTTCACATTAACTTAAAACGTACCAAGAGGCAATCGCAAAACATTCACTCCAAGCACATGCAAGTACATTGATTATCTTTTGACTCCATTTTAAGGCACTGGTTATTTTCTTGCTATATATATATATATATATTGTGTCTCAGCATTGTGCTTTCGTGCGCTCATTTTGTATCTTGTCATCTATGGTTGTTTATGGTTAAATTTCAAACTCCTAAGTAATTCATTCAGTTTAACATCACCATACTAAGTAATTAGCCTTAGTAACTTAATAGGCTCTACCCCCCTTGGCTTCGTTAGGAGTTGAGCCTAAACGGAGGAGTCAAGAACAAGGTGACAACCTTGACTCGAGACTTGCCCCCAAGGACGCACCAAGTGGCTTGAAGATTTCTGCCACGTGACCCAGGTGTGTGAAAGGCGGCAACAGGGCCACTGCAAGTCCATGTTGGCATCAATGATAATTTCATCAACACATCCACCCATCTTACCAAAATGCCTTGGATGCTATCCTAAGCAACCGCCATGTCTACTAGGAATTGAGGTTGCATACGAGGTTCAGTCGGACTAACAGTTTGCCGAAATTACATCTATCCTACAATACAATAACCTAATCATCTATCCTCTAACCCAATTGCATGACTCTCACCATCCATATGTACTATTCACTGGGTGCTCAAAATTGTTGGTCATAAACTCTATTTTGCCACCGCCAAAACAAACCATTCATCGATAAGATAGCGGAACTACCAGGGTTATTATGCTTGATAATTACACTCATGAATAATCATCCCAAGTTGAAATGAGTCTAACAAAATCTGCAACTAAAATTAAGATGCACTTAGTCTACCACACCCCAAGTGTTGAACTGATTACAGAATCTCGCTAAATCCATCTCTCTACAAACAACAAACTTGAGGCAAAATACAGCTAATATTGGGTTCTATCCATTGCTATAGCTAAAATAAATCTATGGTTCCACAAGAGTGATGAATATGGTTGTCTATGATTGTCATTGATGACAACATTAATGACAAAGGTGAAGTGTGATGACATGACATGAAGCCAAAGCAAGCGTGTGATTGATAAGAGATGACAAAGCACAAGGACTTTGGATGTGGGCATTAGGATACCTAATGAGTCAAATGACCCATACTGTGGTCATTTGAAGATGACTTGAAAAGACATCTAAATGTTCTTGTCAAAGCCCTAACATCTAAGCACAAATACATCGATGAGTCGTCTCTATAAACAGTCTAAAAGAATGACCAAAGAAAGAATTATGCAAGTGTTTTAATGACCTTTGAACCTGGAAACATTAGTTATTGAAAGCCCCAACAAATAAATTAATTTAGCGCTTGACAGGTCGGCTCCTTAATATTGTTATGATTATAATCCTCCCTTGTCCAATTTGGTCAATTATGCCTAAATCAAGAGTCCTTTCAATCTATTTTTAGTCACTAGCACCATTGGGTCCACTTGGCCTAATTGGGGCACATGTACCAGTTACTAAAGTGTGGGGAACACTAATTAAGGCCAACTGCCACTGATTGCACTTGCATGCATCAGTCTAGGAGCCTCCTAGATCAATCCCTACAATTTAGGAGCCACTGGGAGTACTGAAACCAACCTCCTTCAGTTGAGTTCAGTTAGTGACTAGTTAAACCTAGTTAGGAGTCAGTTACATTCAGTTAGCGCCAGTCATTGATTGATTGCATGTGGGAAGGCGCAATTCTTCACCTACCACACTCAGTTAGGCTAGTTAATTGATTCTAACTGACTGGTGCATGGTTGAGGCAACTGGGGCTAACTAGTTGAGCTCCGATAATAATGTAGACATGTCCAGTTATCCATGCAGTAAGGTAGAGTCATTCAATTCGAATTCCTCTCTCATGCATTCGAATTGACTAGTTATTAATACCAGTGTATTACATTGTAATCATTATCCAATTACATTTGATTAATGAAAGCATTCACAGCTGCAAGCCATTTTTGCACTCTGTTTCATTCTTCAATTCCTGAGTAAAATTGTGTGATCTATTCTGTGAGTTGTGTGTTGATCCATAGATCTATGTGCTCAATTTAATATACTCTCCAAAAATATTTTTATAATTATAAAAAAAATTAATAGAGACAAGTCAGCTCAGTGAAAGCATAAAATAAAAAACAATTATGATGAATGTCGACTCCATAAATTTTATGAGAAAACAGTATAAATACCACGTTTTTCTTTTATTCTAATGTGTGAAAAACGCATGGATCAGCTCTGAATTTCGGGTGGAAAAAGGAGCAGTCTGAGGACAACCACAAGTCTGAGTTATAAGAAGTGTTTTTCTTGTCTTTACAGCTCTGAAAATTCGGTGGTGAAACAAAAGACTGATTTGTTGCAGCAGCAAATTTGAAGCTTATCTTATCTCTGAAATTCGGGTTAACAGACCACTGAGGCAACTACAGTATGAAGGTCTGATCACGTGGTAGAAGAATACTAGTTTCAATTCAAGTCCTTCTTTGTTATCTAAACCTTGGATAGTGAAGTATAGCGGCAGACACGAGGGAGTTAAAGAAAAGGTCTGAAATTCGTGACTGTTTTTCTGTGGAAATTTCGTGGGTAGTAGGCTGTGGAGAACGCAGGAGTAGTGGGAGCAGTCAACGAATTATTTTTGCAGCAATCAAATTTAATTGGAGCAGTCCCGAATTTTTCCATATACAGACCCGAGATTGCAGTAGCATTGTGAAGTTTTTACAGTGGATTGTGACAACCACAAGTCAAACTTCAGTCAAGTTTTTTAAGTGTTTCTCTCTCTCTGATTTCGAGTGACCTCAGTGCCAAAAGGTCTGATCCATGTGAAGGAAGACAAAGATACTGGGAGGAAATTTGAACCAAGTGTATACTCTTGTGTCCACAAAATATATTTGCTAAAATTTGATGGTTTAATCTCAGTCACGTCTCACAGGTCTAAATATTTATAATACATGCAAACTCTTGAAGAATGAAAGCCACAATTGACGGAGGCAATCGCAGGCCACAATAGAACATAACTTCAAACTACTATAAGTCTCTCTGAGATCTTCTTTTGGACATAGGTAGCTACAGTATGACTATGGATTGACAGACTTTGAAGGAATCTGAAGGTGTAACATCTCTAAGAGAAAGAAGAAGAACCTCAGAGATATATCTCAGTATACAAGCATCAAGTTGAAAGTATGTTTTAGCACTAAAAAGATAACAAATCTAAGTTTGGGCATCTGAAGGGCACCTTAGTATTGAAGCTCTGTAGCTCGGGTTACAAGATATAATAAAAGGTAGAAACAAAGTATGTCAATCAGATGGATTGAAGACAATGACAGTGTATGAACTTGATAGAGACAATTGAGTTGACATGATAGTGACAACCTCTGAAGTGGGTGGTGACATGACCAATGATAAATGATGATAGTGATGAGGTGGCAGTGATACCTTCAGCAGAAGACATAATGAAGATGTGATAGTAAGGACGGATTGATGAAATGTGATGTGACAAGAATTGGTGTGTATTAACTGCAAGCTGGATCTTGTAACTATTTTCTTAGTAGGATCTAAGAAAAGAACAAGCAGAGTCTTGGATAGAAGTAGGTGCTTTTGTATCAGTAGGTGCTGATTTACCTCACAGTCGCAGCCGTTTGAAATACAAAAAGATTACAAACATTATATCTCGTGTCTCTTATGCAATGTGTTGATGATTATGTGTTTTATTTTATGAATGAATTGATTATTGAAGCATAGTCTATTGATGAATATGAGGTTGAATAGAATGTGAAATGATGTCTTAAGTTTTAGAGTTTGAAGAAGTTAAAATTGAAGTAAGTCCAAGCTCACCGATTCACCCCCCCTCTCGGTGAGCCATTGTGTTTAACAAAGAGGCCATAAACTTCCCACCATATCCACCATATTCTGCAACATTCAGCAACAAAATACAGGAGCTCTGCAACTAAATTCTTCTGCAATCATGTGCAATTCTTCTGCAACTACCCAATAGCAATCTTTTTGCAACTCTCAGGGACGAGTATTCTTCTCCAACTGAACTAGCTGAAAGACAAAATGCAATTCCTAGGGATAAAAATGAGGTTCTAACATTTACGCCCCCGACTACTATAAGCGAGTAGCCACCATAACTCATAATAGAAAACGGTTCAGACTTCTCATGACTCTTTTACAGGTTTGAATGTTGGCTACAAAAATAACCTCAATCTGCATTGTATCCTCCTACAGTTGCATGTACCCATTTTCTTCTTAAAAGGGGCCTTGTACTAGAGTCTAGAATAGGGAATATACTGCATCCACATCTTCTCATTGAAACTGACTCAATGCACACTTAATACCCTTCAATATTCTTTAACTACTTCACAAAAGACATCCCAAGTGTGAATTATTTTCATATAGCAAACTGGTCTAGCATGTTAGAATTTTATTATTCAAGCTAGCATTATATTAAGATCTTTAACTGAGAGAATAACAATCACAGCAATCAAACACAAGAGACAATAGACACAGATTTTCCTCGGGGAAACCATAAAGGAGAAAACCCCGCAACTTCCTCAGAGTTAGAATCAGCACCAAAAGTAAAACCCGAAAACATAAAGATGATCTCCCGACAGCAGTAGTCTCTCTCTCTCTTGTCCCAGCAACTTCTTCTCTCACTCATGCACCCCAATGAGTGAATGTGTGTGTGATAAATAGAGAGGCTCACCCTTTATTTATATTCTTTCCTTCACTTAATGTCCACTTCAACATGTCGGCCCCACTTAACAATTACTTACTAGGGCCAACATCTCTAGGAGAGTCAAATAACCCTAGTGCCCCACAACTGTGGAGACTTTAACCCTTGATCAATAGGAGGGTTACCCACAATGACTTTACATGACTTGTTTACATTATTGAATCTCCCGATAGGAACATTGAGGCATGACATGACTCAAGTACATTACAGACACTTCCTGGAATAAACATCGGGGTACAATACATAAGATATACAAATGAATACATTCCGAAGTTACAAATACATCAACAGTCCCTCTTAACTAGTAAGGTATTCTCTCGACACAATTTATCAACACAAGTCTTCTTCTCTGTATCATCTGGATCATCATCGAGTTCTCATCATCTTCATCTTCAAGTCATCTTCATCTGGATCTGGATCATCACCACTGGATCTGGATCATCATTACGGGTGCTATCTCTTGATTCTTCTCGTCACAGGAAGTTCTACAGAGCTAGCCCTTTTTCATGCTGGTTGTAGACCTAGCCTCCAAGTAGGTCTTCTTCTTCTTCAACACTTATATCTTAGCATGGGAGGAACACATCCTATCAACCATGTAAGAAAGGCACAGCACTTACATCTTACCATGGGAGGAACACATCCTATCAACCATGGAAGAAAGGCACATCACTTATCTTACCATGGGAGGAACACATCCTATCAACCATGTAAGAAAGGATCAACACTTGCATCTTACCATGGGAGGAACACATCCTATCAACTATGTAAGAAAGGTTCTCAACCCCAGGCTGAGTGTCAGTCCCAGACTGAACCAAATTCTTGGTAACTAACCAGGTGCCTCCATTCTCTCAGAGAATGGCCTTTAGCACTTAAATCTAATCATGTGGGAGCCAATCCCACAGTCATATCAGAATGGCTCAGCACTCACATCTGACCATGGAAGGAACCAATCCTCTCACCATGACAGAATGGCTCAGCCCTTACATCTAACCATGGAAGGAACCAATCTTCTCACCATGTCAGAATGGCTCTTAGTCCTAGGCTGAAATTCCTGGTAACTGACCAGGTGCCTCCATTCTCCCAGAGAATGGCATCTCAGCACTTAAGTTGAGCTTCAGGCCCAAACTGAAATTCCTGGTAACTAACCAGGTGCCTCCATTCTCCCAGAGAATGGAATCTCAGCGCTTAAGCTAAGCTTCAATCCCAGACTGAAATTCCTGGTAACTGACTAGGTGCCTCCATTGAGAGAATGGCATTCAGCGCTTATATCTGATCATGTGAGAACACATCTCACAGTCACCTCAGAATGGCTTAGCACTCACATCTGACCATGGAAAGAACCAATCCTCTCACCATGACAGAATGGCTCAGCCCTTACATCTGACCATGGAAGGAACCAATCCTCTCACCATGTCAAAATGGGTCACGAACTCATCACTTCCCCTTGGAGGGAACCTCAATCTGGAGAACACCAAGTTTCTCCCTGAAGTATTCAAACTTCACTCTGGCCAATGGCTTAGTCAACACATCAGCTATCTGTTCGTCCGTCGCAACATACTGGAGCTTCACTACTCCTCTCTGTACCATGTCCCTGATATAGTGATATTTGATCTCGATATGCTTCGACTTGTCATGGAACACCAGGTTCTTAGACAACTTCACACAACTCTGGTTGTCGCAATATATACAAGTAGCATCCAACTGGAGATCAAATAAATCAGACAGTAGCTTCCTCAGCCATACTGCCTCACAACTAGCTGAACAAGTTGCGACATACTCTGCTTCAGTTGTACTCAGTGCCATGCAAGACTGTTTTTTGCTAAACTAAGAGATCACACCTAATCCCATACTGAAGCAGCACCCTGAAGTGCTCTTCCTATCGATGGCACTGCCTGCTCAATCTGAATCAACATAACCTTCTAGGTTAATCTTCTGATTCACCTCATACTTGAGCCCATAATCAACTGTACCCCTCAGGTACCTCAGAATATGCTTTGCAGCAATCAAGTGAACATGTCTCGGATCTGTCAGGAACTGGCTCAAGGTGTTCACAGCAAAGCAAATATCTGGTCTCGTATTCGTTAGGTACATCAAGGACCCCATCATCTGACGATACATCGTAGCATCAACTGCTTCTGATGAAGCATCACTCAGTAGCTTCAGGTTCGATGCCATAGGTGTGGTCATGGCCTTGCAGTCCATCATCCTGAACCTTTTCAGGATATCCACTGCATACTTCCCTTTTCCCAAGGGATATTCTGCCACACCTCCATGCCTAGAAAGTAGTGCATCATATCCAAGTCCTTCATCTCGAACTCGGTAGCAAGTCTCCTTCTTGCAACTTTTGTCAGGAACAAGTCATCAACATATAACAGGAGCATTACTGGTCTTCCACCTTCAACCTTGAAGCAAAGGTTGGAATCCGCTTTACTCTCAATAAAGCCTAGAGTCATCAGTAATCTGTCCATCCTGTCGTACCATGTCGAACCTCAGGATCTTCTGCAGTCACTCCCTCTGAAGCAAAGCATCATTCTCCCTCTATCTTTCGTACTCTATGCATTGAAACATTATGTACTGGAGTGACAAGTAGCTTCCTCTGCTACTAATATTCTATGTATCCATTTTGGAATCCGCTTTACTCTCAATAAAGCCTAGAGTCATCAGTAATTTGTCCATCCTGTCGTACCATGTCGAACCTCAGGATCTTCTGCAGTCACTCCCTCTGAAGCAAAGCATCATTCTCCCTCTATCTTTCGTACTCTATGCATTGAAACATTATGTACTGGAGTGACAAGTAGCTTCCTCTGCTACTAATATTCTATGTATCCATTTAGGGTCACTGGATACCAAGATCCTCTATCTTGAACCTTTTCAAAAGTTCTTCTCGCACCCATCTGTGAGCTTGTCATCCTCTATAGACTTTCATCTTCAACCTTGTAACAAAGGTTCAGATCTTCATCAAGCTCCCCATTTATGTGTTATCCCATGGGTGTCTTCTGAGCTCGTAAAAGGCCTTCTTTCATTTGCACACATGATTATGCCTGTCATGTGTCTCAACTCCCACTGGCTACAAATGTCTCTTCATAGTATATGCCTTCTTTTCGTGAGAAGCCTCGTGCTATGAATCTTGCCTTGTATCCCACGATGTTTTCATCTATTGCATGATGGAACTACGAACTTCCCTTCACGTATCGATACTACATCCTAGACATCATTCTTCTTAAACTGGTCTTCCCTTTCTTCTAGGTTACTTCTTCATAGCTAGAAGATTCTGCATCAATGATGTCGCTGCATTCGTCATATTATTCTTCATCTTGAACTGTCATCACTTGTTCTTCGGAACAAGTCTCGTCCTTCTTTGCTTGTAGGCGATTTTACGCGATCTTTCCTACAAGTCAAATGCATTAGTTGTATGGTTAGAAACATTTCATAAGGTATATTCATAATGAAAAATTCTTTTACATCAAGATATATGATTATGCAACTATTTTAGCCAATACAACATTCATCCATATCTCACGGAAACTTTCTAGATGCCTTCCATCTCTACCAGGACAACATTGAGATTGTGCACTAATCCAATATGTCAGCAAAGAGGTTTCATTCTAGATAAGTAGCAATGGAGAGTTGTATAGCACTTGAGCTACTTACCCATTACATGCATATTAATGCAAACATTCTATCATGCATAATACATCAACTGAATATAAACAAATGCATAACAAAACAATATCATGAAATGACAATTGAATACTTATCTTTATTTGTTTTGTGGGTAGACTCCTTCTTGAGCCTTCAGCTTCATCATCTTCTTCATTCATCATTTCTTATCCAAATGCTAACTTGTGGTATAAGGTGATCCGTGATTGAATCAACAATGATCTTCTTGGCCTTGACCAAGTTCTTTTGGTGTAAAGCTTTTAGCCTCATCTCCCTCTGGAACTGGAACCTCTCTACTATGTAGGTGTCCAATTCATTTTCTTCAGAGAGATCATATACTTCCATGCTTGGAAGTTGTCAACTTCACCAAGCTTATCATCAAGCTGATGTGATAGATCACTTTGAAATGAGAACCTCAAATGAAAATAGCAAAAGATTAGATCTTACCAATTTGAGGTGTCCGTCCTGGTTCCGAAGCTCACTAATCTAGGGTTTGTCAAAGAAACCCTAATTTTCAAAACTTGGAATCTTTCAGATCTGATTGGATAGAAAGATAGATCTCTTGAAGGCGAGTTGTCCAATGTACTCATTTTCTAAAAACAGTGGAGGGAAGCTCCCGGAACAGGAAGCCCTAGTTTTCCAATTTCTTCTGTAGAAATGCCTGGTACTGTTTCTGGGGTATCTCCGCAATTACTGCTCCTCTATGTCTGAAACTTCACACTGAGGTAGCCTCGCCTGTCCCTGTTCCAACACCATAGGATTCATCAGAATTGGTTTCACCAATTGAGACTTATGAGCGGTTTCTCAAGGTGACCTGTTTCAGGACTATTCAGAATAGCTAAGTTGTACGGACTTCCACGTGTCACTGTTTCATCTTCGGGGTCTGAAATTGCTACCACAAAAAGTACAGTCCGTGCCCTTTCTGGAACATCTTGAGAAATTTCATTTGGACCTTCGTAGCCCGAGATATAGAGATTCTCCCCAGGTGTCCTGTTTAGGGATGAATCCTAGAAGAGGCTAGAACCCTAACTTGGGGGAATCATATCTCCTAGAATATAGCGAATCTAAGGCTGAAACTTGGACACAGTGTACATCAGGATTTTATCTTCGACCTGTGAAAGTTTCGGCCCCTAAGACTTCTGTAATCCCGAGATACAGCAAATGTACCAAAACTTATCAGTTTTAGTATTTAGGGTTTTTCCAGCCAGGGGTCAAACTAGGGTTTGACTTTCCTGGAGTTATACCCAACCAAAAATCTTAACGCATGTCTCTACACTTCGATTTTGATGAGGAGAGCAATCCTATGCCAGGCTCACTCAAAAATTCTTCTTCTGTAAAAAGCCCTAATTTCTCGCACCAAACACTGAAAATGCCCGAAATTGAATTCCGCTTCGACAAAAAGATGCGCCCTTCAATGGAGAGTCAGCCTAGCATACTTTTGTTGATGGATTGTGGAGAGAGACCCAAAAAGTAAGAAGCCCTAGCTTCTGCAGTTGCACATTGTCTTCTTCTCAGGTTAGCTCTGATACCATGTTAGATTTTTATCATTCAAGCTAGCATTATATCAGGATCTTTAACTGAGAGAATAACAAGCACAGCAATCAAACACAAAAGACAATAGACACAGATTTTCCTCGGGGAAACCATAAAGGAGAAAACCCCACAACTTCCTCAGAGATAGAATCAGCACCAAAAGTAAAACCCAAAAACATAAAGATGATCTCCCGACAGCAGTAGTCTCTCTCTCTCTTGTCCCAGCAACTTCTTCTCTCACTCATGCGCCCCAGTGAGTGAGTGTGTGTGTGATAAATAGAGAGGCTCACTCTATTTATATTCTTTCGTTCACTTAATGTCCACTTCAACATGTCGGCCCCACTTAACAATTACTTACTAGGGTCGACATCTCTAGGAGAGTCTAATAACCCTAGTGCCCCACAACTGTGGGGACTTTAACCCTTGATCAATAAGAGGGTTACCCACAATGACTTTACATGAATTGTTTACATTATTGAATCTCCAGATAGGAACATCGAGGCATGACATGACTCAAGTACATTACAGACACTTCCTGGAATAAACATTGGGGTACAATACATAAGATATACAAGTGAATACATTCCTAAGTTACAAATACATCAACATAGCAATATCGCTTGGGATTGGGTACCATCGATGCTCTGAATTTTATGTCATTAATTGTATAGTAACAAGTGCAAGATGTGGTAATGCGTCAAACAAGCCTGATTGTGTACCTTCCAATAGACAAACAAAAAAATGAGTGACCACAGCAATTTCCTTGATTGATCTTCACTTTTAGTCAGGGTTTTCTCTGTTTGCTCAAGCACTGAGGTCCCACAACAGTTCCAATTGATGAGATCTCCACCAATCATAGTTCGAATGTGAATCTAACCACCAAATTGTTGAAAACACTAAGAGGGGGGGTGAATCAGTATTGAACACTTTTAACAATTTTTACTTCTTTAACACTACATAAAACATATGTAGTCATTCATATGTACAATAGTTCATCAATATGTAAGCATCAAGATATACACCATCACCAAGAGAAGACACAAGATATATATTGAAAAACACAATAGATCATATCGATAAAAACCATAAGTCTTTTACATCAAGTAGGAGACTCCAATCTCTAATTTTCCAGCTCCAAGTGGAAGGAAGCACCCACTTCATTGATTTTCTAGCACCCACTAGAAGGAGGCAGCAACCCCCTCGATTTGTCAAGCACCCACTTGAAAGGAGGCATCGATTCCCTACAGCTTCTGCAGACACCAATATGAATGAAGACTTCAATCCCCTACCTTGCACAACCCCCGCCACCCTGTTATGAACAAGAATATTTTGTGATCAACCTACAGTCTCTTCTCTCTGTGGAGCTCAATCCTTGTCAACAATCTTCCTCTTGCTCAGCCTCAATCAATAAACCCTAATCCACAGTCTTCTTCCATTTAACAACTCTCAAGGTTCTCAAACTATTCTTGGCATTTCCTCAATCATCCAAACTTCAATTCTGCAGTCCTTCACTGAACAGGTTCTCAGTCATACTTGTGTCTCTTACTATATTGCAGTTCTGTTTCTTACATTCCTCAAATGATCTCCGATAATTCTGTAGATAGCTCATAGTTTTTTCTTCAATTGGCACACAAATCTGCTCTTAGTCCTGCATAACTGTTCATGACAATCTTCTAGAACCAACTAATTTATCATAGAGTTGTCACTTGATTCAACCCTTTAATATTCATATCATACAAATCTTGTGAGGCCTTCAAATGCCTTGATATTATTTCTTTCAAATGTCTTCTATATATACCCCAGACTGCCCTTCAACGAAACATTCTAAGCAACCTTTCAAAGAGACCTTGACCTTAGTTTAAGCACAGTCCAATGACTGTCATACTGAGTCCTTTTTATCCATTAGCTACTAGACCAAGACTGATAAAAATTATCCTTATACAAATCCATGAGCAGATCCTAAATCCCAGTGGTTACCGAGCAAACTAGCAAGGCTAGTGCCCAGTAAGCATATGCAAGGACTTGTAACCCAAAGTCACCTCGACCACAATTTTTTAACTTCTTCAAAGAGTCTTGACCTCCAAGGGGAGAGCCCTTATCTAAGTGTCTGTCAATAATCACACCAAATACCTTCCACAACCTCATGCATAGATCAATGCCTTATGGAGTCACACAGAGAATGAAGAAGACATATTAAAATATAATTATGATTAAGCAATAGTCTGAAGATGGAGTGTGAATGTGCACAGTTTATGCATGTATTCAATATGACACAAACAATCCTGTATCTTAGACGTTCATGCACCAGTTAGTTTGTGGATAATATGGTTCCAATTCTATGAGTGCACACAGTATTACATCAGCATTAAATTAGCATGACAATTGTTGCAAAAGGATTGCTTATGTGACAGTAAATCAATATAGCAGCAGTGTAACTTGCACTTAAAATAACATCTTCGATCAATGAGTCATTCAATGTGTAATAATCGAATGTAAATCCGACATAGATATAACAGCATTCAAGATCAAATAATTTTGGCACTTAAATGACATTCAATGCATTTGTCTATTTCATGATCATTTCATAAATATAGCAGCCCTCTGAAACACATTTATATATACCCTTTATACACAATGGTCCAAAACAAGGCAAAATCATACATCAATAATTGCACTTGTAAAACAAATATCCACTTACCATTTGAATTCTTGGTGGCTGTCAATAAGGTCTGGAAATGCTGACCGTGTGTGTCTTTTGCACGTCTAAGCATAGGAGCAGCAGGAAGCTAGGTTTGAAAGATCACCTTGGAAAGGACCTTAAGACCTCGTTTTGGGGCTCAAGAGGCTGCGTGAGGGGAGAAAGAAGTAAAGGAGGGCAGCGTTGGGTTTTAGGAGAAGGGTTAGGAACTGGTTAGGTATAGTTTAGGTTTGTTAGGGTTGCAACAGAGAGAGGAAGGGAGAAAGTGGGGGGCGAGGGATAAAGGAGGGGGAAAGAGAGCAGGTCAAGGGTGNACTGGTTAGGTATAGTTTAGGTTTGTTAGGGTTGCAACAGAGAGAGGAAGGGAGAAAGTGGGGGGCGAGGGATAAAGGAGGGGGAAAGAGAGCAGGTCAAGGGGGGAGGAGGAGGTTGGAGGCTTAAGGAAGCAAACCGTGTGGAAAAGGAGGGTGGCCAAGGTCAAAAGGAGTTTAAGGACTGTTTTGGGGTTGGTCAAAAATTAGGGTTTTGCAGCAGCCCAAAAAAGGGTGATGCCCTAAGATTTTGGGGGCTAAAAAGGCAGGTCGAAATTATAGGAAGGTAAGGCGAAATTATAGGAGTGCCCGAAAATGGCCAAAATTTTGGATTTTTTGAAATTTTAAAATTTTTAGGGTTTTCTGATATAAAGATGCAAACCTATAAACCTAACCCTAATATAGCGTGCAAGTGCAATATTTACACATGTACATGCAAGAAATTTGATAACAATTAAATTTTAATGGATGAAACCCCAAACCCTAGGCCTAAAGGAGAGGTGGCCAGCCTCCCTCTTAGACTGATTATATCCTTAACTCTAAACTAGGGCTTCTCACAACAACTTCCAAAGTTTATTGCAAGAGTCTTATCTAGGGAAAATTCATAGATCCAAGGCCAAACTAGGGAAAACCTAAGTAGCAAAGGTACATGTACCCCCCCCCCGAGGTAGGGTACATGTACCCGTATCCATACTGGGTACTTGGGTACTCGTAAGGTACGTCTCTTGTCATACCCTGTCATACCCCATACTGGCTCCACGTACCCGAAACATCGTTATAAAAAAGGGGTATTTATAGGCGAAATGGTACGTCGTACCCCATGTTTGGGTACTCCGAGGGTACGGCAGACTCAGTAAAATGCAATCCACTGGGGAAAATGTAATGACCCCCAACCAAATCTAAACTAAATTTTTGCTAACTGCATATGGAGTCTGGTTTTGGACTTATGTCAAACACTTTGCAACGCTGTTCAAATTCCATTGAATATTGTCCAAATCTGGTAGATTGATTTTGCATTGATTTACAATGAATGTTTTTATGGTTTTGTGTTCAACACTCATGGAACATAATTTGATTGCCAAATGTGCACATAAAAAATATACATATGTATTTAATATTGAGAAATACACTCACATCAACCCAGGAATATATTTGGCAATTTGTAATTTTTTATTGCTTGTAATAACAGTACAAATAGATGTTTAAAATAAGGTTTCAAGTGTACCTTCAGGTCTAAGTTCGACTATTTGTTACAGCTGTCTAGTACAATGTTTTATCAAATTTTATGTAACTTTCAGTCTTCCAATTGATATCTAATAAGTCTATGATTTATCAAATTTTATGTTTCAACTTTTCAATGTGAATGTTCATTGTTCAATGAATCATTGAATTTAGAATTATGAAACATGATTCATAATTTATGAAGAAATCTGAAATATGCATGTATGATGTGACTGTGACATTTTTTATAATATGTTAATATATATATGTACAGTACCCTCGACGTACCCAAGTACCATGCTTCAAAAAGTGGTGTCCCCATCCCCGTACCCAAGTTTCCTGGCAACTTAGGGGTAAACCTCTTGTTGAGAGCGTTTTCCACCATGCAAAGTTTGTTGGAATCACGATTGTCGTTAGACCAAAACCCGTAGGTGTTAATCTCCGCCACAATCGCCAGAGTTAGGATCTTGGGAGGCGGTTAGTCCATGTCACGAAACTCACGGTGAGCGCTGAACCCAAAGTCCAACAATCCCCCCCCCAACACAAGCCGGGTGAGTTTCGAACCCTTGACCTATCGCTTTGATGCCACTTGTCGGAATCACGATTATCGTTAGACCAAAACTCGCAGGTGTTAATCTCCGCCACAATCGCCAGAGTCAGGATCTTGGGAGGCGGTTAGTCCATGTCACAAAACTCACGATGAGCGCTAAACCCAATGTCCAACAAAGTTGACAAAAGGCAAAGAAAGAAGGCCAAAATCAGAAAAAAATCATCTCTAAGGCCATCATCCAATCATTAAAAAAGCAAAACTTACCTACCTTCACCAAGAGAGACCAATCAAAGACTTACTTGAGCTTGTGTTATTGTAACAATTCCTAGCATCCACCTTGCATGAATAAAATCCCTAGAGAGCATCCAAATTTGATCCTTAAGCCAAAGAAGACAATCCTCCAAGAGGGCCACATCACTCCCAAAGGCCCTAATTAGGGTAAAAGAATAACATAATATTTTAACCCATTGTCTTGTGATTTTACAATGAGTGAGGAGGCTTATTTATAGCCTTACAACCTCACTTTTTTACCAATAATTAGGCCTACAAGCCCTTAAAATGTTGATGTGAAATTATAACATAAAATAATATAAAATAATCAAAGACATGGGTGACTTGGGGCATTTCCCCCATAGTTACCAAAAACTGATGAACAGAGCTAAATCTAAACAAATGGCTCCACATTGAAGAATGGAGTGAGCCCCCATCTAACACCGACAGTGTTGAAAAACCCTCAACATCCCCCCTCCAATCATGCTTGAAGGCCTGGTAGCTAGGATGACATCATTAGTGCTCTAGGCCCAAGGAGAGAGGGCATTGTGCTAAGAGGAGGCCAGGAGGGGTGACTAGGATGACTGGAAGAGTAGGCAATCGCCTCTAAGTGCAACGCTGCTGTCACCTGTGTAAAAATCAAGCAAGGGGTTATGTGACCCAGTGACCTACCCCCAAGAAACCCAGAAACCAACCTCAGGGATATAAGCCACAAAATGAGGCAATCAACAATGCCACTAAGCCATAGTACTCCTAAAGGAAAAATCAAGGGGCCCGACCATAACCATCCCTCAAAAGATGTAGATAACACCCCTATCCTGGCCCTGAAGTGTTGATGTATTTGTAACTTCGGAAGATATTCTGGTGTATATTACCATTGTATGTTGTTGTACCCCCATTGGGGATGTGTGTTACCCCTTTACGAGATGTCTAAATTATGTCTAGATCTTGAGGTACAACCTCTGTTGTAAGTCGGGGCAATAGTCCCCAGTGTAACATCATGTAATATGTAATTGTGGTCTCTCTAGGAGTACTGGGCCCCATGTGAGATGACATGTAGCCTTAAGTCTTGTATTTGGTCAGTGACTTGAAAGGGTATAAATAGGGAGGCGCTCTCCCTCATTTATACACACCCCACACACTCTCTAAGGCGCATGAGAGAGAGAGACAGTCAAAGGAGGAGAGAAAGATAGTTGTTGAACATTTCTTATTACTGCTTTTGATCATCTTACTATTCTAAAGAAGTTTGCGGGGTTTTCTCCTTTATGGTTTCCTCGATGAAAATCTTTGTGTCTTGTGTATATTTTATATCTTATGCATTTTTCGGTACTTGTTATTCTTTCAGATAAAGATCCTAGATAATCTAATCAGATCTTAAGAAAAACTAACATGGTTCCAGCCTCCTCCAGAATACAGTCATAAACAGGTAACCTATGGAGATTTACTATATCTCGGGCTAGGAAGGTCCAAACGAAATTTCGCAAGATGTTGCAGGTAGGGCACAGACTATAGTTTCTGTGGTACGCTTTTCATACCCAGTGTGAAACAATGACACGTGGCAGTCCGTACAATTTCGCTATGCTGAACAGTCCCCAAAACAATCACCTTGAGAAAATCAGCATAAGTCCCACTTGGAGAATCCAGTTCTGCTCTAACCTGTGGGGTTGGAAAGAAGACATATCAGGCTATCTCAGTGAGAATTTTCATACTGTAAGGATCTGAAACTTCGGAGATACAGCAGAATCAAGTTCCGACATTTCTGCAGAAAAAATTGGAAAACTAGGGCTTACTGTTCCGAGAGCTTCCCACCACTGTTTTCAGAAAAGAAGTACATTGGACAGCTCACCTTCAAGAGGTCAATCTTGCTGCCCAATCAGAAGTTTGAAATTCCAAGTTTGAAAAATTAGGGTTTCTCTAACAAACCGTAGATCAGCCAACTCCAGAACCAAGTCGAACACCTCAAATCGGTAAGATCTAAATCTTTGCTATTTCCATTGGAGGTTCACATTTTAAAATGACTAATCACACCCAACTTGATGACAAGCTTGGTGAAGCTAACAACTTCCGAGTATGGAAGTATAGGACCTCCCTGATCCTTAAAGGAAATGACTTGGATCAGTATTTCAATAAGGGAGTTCTAAGAGCCAGAGCCAGATGAGGCTAAGGATAGAGCCAAGAGAATCATTGCAGATTCTATTAAAGATCATCTCATCCCTCATGTGTCATCCTTGAAGACACTAAAAGGAAGTGTTCGATGCTATGACGAAACAATCAAAGAAGAATAAGAGATTGTTATTGCCACCTTGAATGGCCTCCTAATATCATGGGATTCATTCATTCAAGGAATGTGTGCCAGAAGGAAGTTGATTACCTTTAGCAAACTCTAGGAAGAATGCACACAAGAAGAAGCTCAACTGATAATAAGAGAAAAGAAGATGGGAGAAACTAAAGATCAAGCTCTCATGATTCAAAGAAGATCCCTCAAGCGATGAGGAATATGAAGGACTCAACTCTTGAAGAACCTCTTATCCATCTTAGCATTTGGATAAGAAATGATGCAGTTGTGAATGAAGAAGATGATGAAGCTGAAGGCTCAAGAAGAAGTCTACCCACAAAACAAATAAAGATAAGTATTCAATTGTCATTTCATGATATTGTTTGGGTGTGCATTTGTTTATATTCAGTTGATGTGTTATGCATGTTTGAGTATTTGCATTTATACTACTGAATTGCACATGATGGGTAAGAAGTCAATGATGTTGTACAACATTCCATTGCTACTTATCTAAATTGAAACCTATTTGCTGGCATATTAGGAGTAGTACACACTCTTAATAACATTGGGGTGGAAGGTATCTAGAAGTTATTGTATGTGTACGAGATATGAATGACTGTTGTAGCATTGGCTAAAATAGTTGCATGGCTATGTGACATATATTTGTCACTATTAATATGTTTTGGAAATTATGAGATGTTTCTAATCATGCAACTGAACTTGACTTGTACATCATTCCGAAGAACAAGTAATGACAGTTTAGAAGAGGAACTCGAAGCTTCATGTGTCAGAGACACCATGGCGAAAGAAAGAGCTCCAAAAGAATACGATAGATCCACCTTGGGCACGAGAAATAGTCCAAGATGAAGAATAGTATGACGAGACTTCCAAAGAAAGCAAGAGGCCTCAGACACACTCCAGTTATGTGACACTGTTAAGCGACATCATTGATGCAAAGCCTTCCAGCTATGAAGAAGTAGCCAAGAAGAAAGGGAAGGAGACTATGATCAAAGAGTACCAGTTCAAGAAGAATGATGTATAGGATACAGTGTCTAGACCTGAAGGGAAGTCCGTAGTGTCTTTCATATGGATCTACAAGATCCAGCATGCAGTAGATGGCAACATCGTGGGATACAAGGCAAGATTCATAGCATGAGGCTTCTCACAGAGAAGGAACAGACTATGAAGAGACATTTGCACCAATGACGAGGTACACTTCCATTATACCCATATGTATAGGTATGAGATGGGAGATACACCAGCTGACATCAAGACAACATTCTTGAATAGTGTAGTCAAGGAGGAAGTATACATAGAGAAGCCACTAGGAGTTGAGACACATGACAGGCAGATTCATGTGTGCAAATTAAAAGACTTGTACGAGCTTATAAGGCACCCATGGGATAGCACATACAGTTACATGAGAAGCTTGAAGATCACCTAGAGTGATGAAGATCTTAACCTTTGCTACAAGGTTGAAGATGAAAGCCTATAGAGGATGACAAGCTCACAGATGGGTGCGAGAAGAACTTTTCAACAAAGTTGAAGATAGAGGATCTTGGTATCCAGTGACCCTAGATGGATACATAGAATATTAATAGCAGAGGAAGCTACTTGTCACTCCAGTACAGAATGTTTCAATACATAGAGTACGAAAGGAAGAGGGAGAATGATGCTCCGCTTCAAAGGGAGTGACTGCAGAAGATCCTTAAGTTCGACATGGTACGGTAGGATTGACAGCTTACTGATGGCTCTAGGCTTTACTGAGAGTAAAGCAGATTCCAACCTTTACTTCAAGGTTGAAGGTAGAAGACCAGTGATGCTCCTGTTATATGTCGATGACATGTTCCTGACAGGAAAAGAGGAACTCATTAAAGATGCAAGGAGACTTGCTACAAAGTTCAAGATGAAATACATGGGATAATGCATTGCTTCTTAGGCATGGAGGTGTGGCAAAATGCGAATGAGATTCTCCTTGGTCAAGGAAAGTATGCAGTGAAGATTCAGAAGAAATTCGGAATACTGGACCGCAAGGCGATAACCACACCTATGGCATCAAACTTGAATCTTTTGTGTGATGTTTCATTAGAGACGGTTGATGCCACGATGTATCGTCAGATGATTTGTTCATTGATGTGCCTAACAAATACGAGACCAGACATATGCTCTGTTGTGAACAACATGAACCAGTTCCTGATGGATCCGAGACATGCTCACCTGGATGCAAAGCATGCAGTGAGGTACCTGAAAGGTACAGTTGAATATGGGTCAAGCATGATATAATTCAGAAGACTAACCTGCATGGTTATGTTGATTCGGATTGGTAGCGCCACTGAGAAGAAGAGCACCTTGGGTTGCTTCTTCAATTTAAGATCCAGTATGGTCTACTGGTTTGGCAGGATGCAATCCTACATCGCGTTGAGTACATCCGAGGCAAAATATGTTGCCACTTGCTCGGCTATTTGTGTGGTAGTATGCTTCTTTTGGAAGCTAATATTTGTTTTGATTGATGTGACTTGCATTTTTGTATGATGTAGAGAGGAGCAATGAAGCTCCAGTATGTGATCCAGATCGAGATCTCTCGAAAGGGGGAGTGATGAGTTCTAGCATAGCTGGTGAGACAGGTTGTATGAACATAAAATCCTGGCGAAGCTCGTAGGTTGCTCAGATGTAATCAGTCCTGTAGGTTGTCCTTGGATGTAATCAGTCCTGACGAGGCTCGCAGGTTATCCTTGGACGTAATCAGTCATGATGTGATTCTATGCTAGAAATAGACAGAGTGAAGTTTGAATACTTCAGAGAGAAGCTTGATGTACTTCAGATCGAGGTTCCTTCCAAGGGGAAGTAATGAGTCTGGAAGACGTAGATACACATGGGTTTTTCCAACATGGTGGTAGGTTGGTCCTCCCATGGTCGTTGATGTAATTGTCGAGCTTTTTCAACATGGTGGTAGGTTGGTCCTCCCATGGTCGTTGATGTAAATGTTGAAGCTTTTCCGACATGGTGGTAGGTTGGTCCTCCCGTGGTCGTTGATGTAAATGTTGAGCTTTTTCGACATGGTGGTAGGTTGGTCATCCCATGGTTGTTGATGTAAAAACTGGAGCTTTTTCGACATGGTGGTAGGTTGGTCCTCCCATGGTTATTGATGTAAATGCTGAAGCTTTTCCGACATGGTGGTAGGTTGGTCCTCCCATGGTCGTTGATGTAAATGTTGAGCCTTTCCTGGATGGTGGTAGGTTTGTCCTCCCATGCCGGTGGATGTAAGTGTTGTGTTATGTGTATCTGGGTTGTGTTCCATGTGATGATGAGATAACAGTAGGGTACACAGGTGTTGCAAGGCATGTAATCAATCCTAGGATGCTCCTTCAGGTTTTGCAGTGGCATCTAATCAGTCCTCGGAGATGTTGCAAGTTTTGCAAGAGGCATATAACAAGTCCTGAGATGTACCTACTTGATGGCTTTCTCACAGAAATGATGAAGACCTGGCAAGAGGGTTAGGCCTACATCCAGCATGAAAAAGGGTTGGCACTGTAGAAACTTCTGATGACAGATAGTATGGGACGATGATCAAATTATAAGAAGATGATGGCAGCAGCTATGATGAAGACTCTATGACTCCTTGATGATGACGATGCGATGAAGACCTAACCAGATGTGTTGATGACTGTTTAGAGAGAGAATACCTTCCTAGTTAAGAGGGAGTGTTGATGTATTTGTAACTTCGGAAGATATTCTAATGTATATTATCATTGCATGTTGTTGTACCCCCATTGGGGATGTGTGTTACCCCTTTACAGGATGTCTAAATTATGTCTAGATCTTGAGGTACAACCTCTGTTGCAATTCGGGGCAATAGTCCCCAGTGTAACATCATGTAATATGTAATTGTGGTCTCTCTAGGAGAAGTGGGCCCCATGTGAGATGACATGTAGGCTCGAGTCTTGTATTTGGTCGATGACTTGAAAGGGTATAAATAGGGAGGCACTCTCCCTCATTTATACACACCTCACACACTATTTGAGGCGCATGAGAGAGAGAGAGGCAGTCAAAGGAGAGAAAGATAGTTGTTGAACATTTCTTGTTACTGCTTTTGATCCCCTTACTATTCTAAAGAAGTTTGCAGGGTTTCCTCCTTTATGGTTTCCCCGATGAAAATCTTTGTGTCTTGTGTATATTTTATATCTTATGAATTTATTTGTACTTGTTATTCTTTCAGATAAAGATCCCAGATAATCTAATCAGATCTTAAGAAAAACTAACATGAAGAAGACAAATAATCCCTCTCCCTTGGCAAATATTTGAAAGTGAGCTGGTACAGTTACAACATAACACTAACTCCAACTGTGGGACAAGTGCTCTTCTCGGGAGTGCTTGAGAACCTATGAATCTTCTAGGTACCTATAGACCTACACATCAAATATCTAGAGGCATTAAAAGCACAATGAGGCAGACACTTTTGTCCTGCCTTGCTCAGTACAATGACATGAAATGCAAATAACTGAATATGAAAGAACAACAAATGCAATGCAAGGTAACAATTTATGTTGAGCTGGAAATGAAGCTAACCCTACCCACCCTAAACATAAAAACCAGTGGTCAAGTGAAGTCATACCACCAATGTAACCAACAAAATAGGTCATTCATACCTGATTTTTTTCCTTTGTCTTTAGAAACAATCCAAGGCAAGATCTGATTAATGATAAGCTGAGTACATACCAGGATCTTCATCAAGATGGGGAATGAAAGCTAGATGACTATGGGAACCTAGAAGCCTCGATACTGCTACCATGAAGAAGGATTGCTTTCACAAGCTTTGTTTATCGATGCTTCTACTGGGCTTATGTATGGGCCATCTTCATCATACATTCGTGTTGAGAACAAATTTTGCGTGAAACTGGTCATCTGATTTTGAACTTGGGAGACCATTTGCAAAGGTGGACCTCGCAAATCTTCATATGCTAGTTGCACCATGTCCCTGCACCTGCTTAAACATTCCTTTAGATACACAAGTATATTGCTAAATTTTATAATAGTCATGTTAGTATCCCTAGTAATTTTTAAAATTTTGAAATTATCAGCCACATAACTCATACCTTCACATTTCAGGCAAAAAAACAAACGATAGATATCTTGACAATGTGAAGTAAATAGCATACCTGTCCACATACATGTATTGGTTTTGTTGAAATGCATCGTTGGAAACTTACTAATACTGGACAGAAAGGGTTGATCTACTTCTATAACACTTCTTGAGGAATGTTGTTGATTAAGGTACACCATGGACAGATCGACTTCTACAAAATTTGTCACAAGATAGTGCTAGAAATACTCGTATGGGGACACCATCAACTAGAAGATAGGGGAAACATTTTGCATATGGCAATCGACAACAGGAACCACATCTCGTACTACTCCATCATCAAGCAAAACAGCAAAAGGATTGATCCATTATTCATTGTTGGAAGAGTAGACTTCTTCACCCAAACATGTGCTCGAGAGAGGATCCACCATGATGCTGCAAGGTCTTCAAGAATCGCACCCCTGTGGACCACGGAACTTTCAAATTTCGTCGTCTTTTGTAAACCTGTTATTTTCTTTCAAGAGAGCCAAAATATCATAAGAAATTGTAACCTAAGGCTATGGAGAACACATCATTTCTTTATATTCTTCAGTTTCCTCAACTAAGGCTTCTTGATCTTCATTTTCTGGAGAAACTTCAAGAATATCTTCATATTCAGTCATAAGGGCTATTACATCACTTACTAGGTATTGAACAACGATTTCTTCAAGCAACCTTCTGAAATTTGATCTTCGTCATAAACTTCTTCGTTAATGACTGTTTCATGCTTTTCTAATACCTATTCACTGATGTGCCTATGATCTTCCTTTATAACTTCAAGAATTATTCCTTAGTATTGGGATCTCATTGATTGTAGAATGCTTCAATCAATTGTAGAAAGGAAAATAATCCCTTGGGAGGGAGTCCATCATACCAAGCATCCACATCCTGATTCCCTCCCAGACCAAAGGACATTACAAATAACTGCATAATGGTATCCTCGTCTGTGATATCCCATGGCACAAGGACTTCTTTGAACTTCGTAACATGTGTCGTAACGGTATCTTCACCTTTGTGTAGATAAAGCTATGTTTATCAAACTTATTTAGGTATTTCAAAATTTTCGAGAAGTCAAACGGGTCGAGAATCCCCATATCTTCTACCTGAGATTGTTAGCTTTGAACTTCTTTATCTTTCATTCAGTGGAGTCGCTTGCAGAGTTATCCGTTAACAAAGTTTTATCAAATGACAAAGCAAAGCTTACCTCTTGGTCTTGTTCTTATAGATAACTTCTTTTGCTTTTCTTCAATGGGAGTCGCCAAGAGAGCCCTGCCAAGTTAGACCAAAACAAATCTCACCAAGTACAAAGAAAGAACGTACCTAAATGCTGGAGGAGGTGTCTTTAATCGAAATTGCCAAGCAAACTTGCAAGATTAGTTTTCAAAGAAAAATATGATGATATCAACAAAGACTTACCTCGAGGCTCACCAAATGTCATTTTTGCAACTTGAATTCGACACTTCAACAAACTTGGAAATGTTCCCAGCAACAACACCAAAAATGTTACCTGGAAAACTAGTAAGGCTAGTGCCCAGTAAGCATATGCAAGTACTTGTGACCCAATGTCACCTCGATCACAAATCTTTAACTTCTTTGGAGAGTCTTGACCTCCACGGGGAGAGACTTTATCCAAGTGCCTATCAATAATCACACCAAACACCTTCCACAACCTCATGCATAGATCAGTGCCTTATGGAGTCAAACAGAGAATGAAGAAGACATATCAAAGTATAACTATGATTAGGTAATAGTCTGAAGATGGAGTGTGAATGTGAACAGTTTATGTACATATTCAATGTTGACACAAACAATCTTGTATCTTAGACGTTCATGCATCAGTTAGTTTGTGGATAATATGGGTCCAATTCTATGAGTGCACACAATATTACATCAGCATTGAATTAGCATGACAATTGTTGCAAAAGGATCACTTATGTGACAGTAAATCAGTATAGCAGCAGTGTACCTTGCACTTAAAATAACATCTTCGATCAGTGAGTCATTCAATGTGTAATAATCGAAAATAAATCAGACATAGATATAACAGCATTCAAGATCAAATAATTTTGGCACTTAAATGACATTCAATGCATGTCTATTTCATGGTCATTTCATAAATATAGCTAGAATGCAAAAATCCCAATGGACAGAAAATTTTACGAATTTACACATGATAGAATAATATATATTTTATTAAAATCTGATGGTGAATTTGAATTACAATGAGCCCATGTTATATAGTATATGAGTTGACTTGGGTTGGTGTCTTTCCAAAAAGGTGTAACCCTTTTAAAAGTTAATAACACATTATATTTATATTTATTATAATCATATTTAATTTGTTATTTTATTATATATTCATGCATAATATTTTTTTGTTGTATTATTATTATTTTTTATATAACGTTGCCGTCTTCTTTAAGATGCTTTGTCCTCAAAGCAAGGTATTGACGAATATTGCCAACGAATCTTCTTTGTCTCTGATGATGCATCGTCTTCCGGAAGATTCTTCCATTTAATAGGATATTCTTTAATTACTCGCAAGCGTAGTCTTCTTTCCCTTATATTGAGGATAGCTTCTGGTTCTGGAATGAGTTTCCCTTCCTCATCTAAGATTGGGAGTGTCGTCTGGGTGGATTGACGTTGTCCCAACACTTTTTTGAGGCACAATACATGGAAGACGTTGTGAATTCGACTCGTCTGGTAATTTCAATTCATATGCTACTCGACTAATCTTTCAAATAATTTGATATGGTCCATAAAACTTGGGGGCCAACTTATTCTTCCCTAGTTGCTTAAGTGACAATTGTTTGTGTGGTTAAAGTATTACAAATATCAAATCGGCTACTTCAAACTCTCTTTTTGTTCTATGATGATCTCCTTGTTGCTTCATACGAATTTGTGCCATGGTCAAGTTATCCTCGAGTACTTGCATTAGTCTCTAATTTTCTTCAAGTTGACTTTTTACTGCGGGTACTTTTGCATCACCTTGAGCGACTTCTTTCCATCTAGGTGGTTCATAACCATACAATGCTTGAAAAGGTGTCATTTTGGTAGACGTGCAGTAGGTAGAGATATACCACCACTCGGTGAGATGTAACCATTTGTTCTGCTTATCAATGACGAAACCATGAAGATAGTCTTCCAAATAATTGTTGACAATTTTCGCTTGTCCACCTGTTTGGGGATGGTAAGTTGAACTCATGTTAAGAGTGGTCCCAATTTGTTTGCAGGATTCCTTCAAAAATTGCTTGTGAATTTGGCATATTTGTTGCTAACAATGATTTTGGGAAAAACATGTAATTGTTGATGAAATTGTCATTGATGCCAACATGGACTTGCAGTGGCCCCACAGGATGTCATTGATGCCACCAAGTTCCACCTACAGTGCCTTGATCGCCTTGATCTCTTACAGAGTGGGTTTGTGCTTTGAAGCACCATGTACCCAGTTGACAAAGTCCTTGTACCCACAAGTTTGGATCTTGTTGCCACCACCTTGCTGAAGATGTTGAAGACCCTGCTGATGATGCTGAAGACCCTGGAGATGGTCCTGAAGCATTGATGGATGTTGGAGGAGCCCTAGATGGGTAGAAGAAGCATTAATGACCCATTCTGTGGTCATTCATGCTATGATGATGTCATGGGTCCCTGGGAGAAGGTCTGGCAAACCCACATGTGATGTCTTGATGTATCTTGACCATAGAGGTCCCCGTGCATGGCTAAGGTGGTTGAAGAAGCCCATGATACCTCTTGGCTGATGAAAAAGCCTTTGGACCCACATTTGTTGGGTTAATGGTCCTTGAACCTTTGAAGGAGATGATATGGTTACTATTGGATGATGGGGTCCTTGGTCACACATGTCATGGTGTTGGGATTCTTTGATGAAGCCCTTGATGGCTTGATACACCCTTGCATGTGATGGTTTGGGTCTTGAACCCACTTATTGGCAGCTTGATGATGGCACCAACACACAAGCCCACAAACAAGTCAACCCTCCAAAAAGAATAAAGAAAGGTGGACAGGTCGGCTCCACAAAAGAAGATTGTGACAAGTCGGCTCAACAAAAATGATAAAAATAAAACACAAGAAGTCGGCCAGCCTACAAAAGATTAAATTTCAAATTCAAATTTAAAAATAAAAAAAATATTTTTTTTAAGGTCGGCTCCAGAATTTGTGGTGGAAAAATCAGTATAAATACCCCATCAAAATTCATTTTGAAATGTGAGAAATTTTGTGGGAGCTCTGAGGAAATTCGGAGGTTTGACTGAGGCAAATTTCGGAGGAGCAGTCCACTGAGGAAAACGCAGGAGCAGTCTGTATAAAACGCAGCAGCAGACATTTTTGAAGTCTGATATTTTTTTTTTTGAGTTTTTCGGAGATGAAAGCAGCTCGCTGAACTGAGGAAAAATTCGCTTAGAAGGAGCAGTGTCTGAGAAAATTCGGTGGTAGCAACAGAGGTTGAACAGTCCCAAAATTTACAGCAGCAGCAGGGGAGAAACAGTTCCGAATTTTTCATGAGAAGAATTTGTTTTGGGGTGTAATTCTTATGGTTTGTGACTGGTGTTGGAGGTTTTTCGACACACAGTCCACCGAAATTTTGATGAATCCTTGTGACAGATCTAGTACATAAACAGTCTGAATATTGACTCTTCTCAGTTATGAACAGTCCCAAGTTGTTGAAGTCTTCCACGGTCCACAGTCCGAATTTTGCTTGCTTGATAGTGATTTGGGTTGAGGTTATTGCTCCTCTTTTATATGCTTGACAGACCGAGTTCTTATGGACACGAACAGTCCCAAACTTAACTTTGTTTTGGGGTCATCCACAGCTCACACAAAACAGTCACTCAGTCCGAGTTTGTGGTGATTTGGATGATGGTTACTGTTGCTAGATCCTAGCCTCTTCACAGTTTTCTTCAAGATTGAACAGTCTAAATTTGAGGTCTTCTACAGACACAAACACAGCCCAAGTGTGAGTTTAGACATGCACTGCTAAGGTAAGACCATTGTATACTTTATGATATGATGCATACTTGCTGACACTGCTGCATGCGGATGATGATGATGATGTAAACTTGTTGAACACTCCATGATGATGATGCATATACTATGATAATGCATACATGACTGCCCTGGAAGTTGACTAAATTTTGATGAAGACATGACTCCCCTACTCCTAGGATGATGATGACTGGAATTGACATCTAAGGTAGCTACAGCATCTCCATCCTTTTTGTGCATTGACATGAAAGCTTTGACCAGAAAGAAAGTGTTTAGCTCTGAAATTCAGACTTCTCTAAGTCAATTTCGATGGTTTAACAAGGGCAATCTACAACAGCAGTATGAGTATTTTGTTTTACAGTCACTGAGGCAATGATAGTTGGGGTCTTTTGGTTGAGTTCAAATCAGAAGCAGATCCGCAGAAGCAAAGGAGACTGAGGCAAACCTTTTAAGTCTTATTTTTCTGACTTTCGGGTGTACAGTCACTGAGGCAGAATTCGGGTGGTGAAGAGGACAGCAGCAGGCCTGATTTATAAAATATTTTAGTGTATACAGCTCTGAAATTTCAGTCCCCAGTCAAGCTTATAGGTATGACAGTCATCTCAAAATTTCAGTGATGAAAAAAGCCCAACATCAATTCTAATTTTGGATAGAGAAGAGGATACAATGGCAGCAAAGGTGTGATGTTTATACAGTGAACTAGTGGCATGATTATTACACAAGTCAGAAATTGTGAATTGTTTGAAGTAGTTACATAGTCCAAAACTGCTAGCTGTTGGAGTCATCAAGTGTTGAGGAAGTGTTGAACCTACAACATAAAAAAATAAAAAGAGGGCAGCTACAGTTGACAACTACAGAACTTGTGAGGCATGTGTGAAACCTTCAGTGCAGATCTTGAAAAGTCTGGAGCAGATTTGGACTTGTAACTGTGTGAGATTGTAGTTGATTTATGCATGAAGTTTTCAGTGTTTAAAGGTAACATCAATCGCCACATATTGGTTGCATGAACAGTCAATAATTGGAAGTAGTTCACAGTTGATGACTGCTTGGCATTTAATTGATTGATTTAGTTGATTTAATAGTACAACAACCTTGATAATGACAGCCTCGGCATGTCAGTGACAATAATGTGTAATGACAGTGACTGGTGACATACTATGATAGCCTTGAGAGACAATTGTTTGAAGTGACATAGAGCATATCCTTGAAGTCTTGACATGAGCAGAGAAGACTCCTTGACATCTTGGCATGAGCAGTGTATAAGCAGACTCCTTGGATGACTCGACTGATAGAGCAGTAGTGATCTGAAAATGATAACAGTAGTTGATGACTTGTGATAGAAGCGACATTGACTTAGATTTGACAATGACATCCATGACACGACAAAGATTGCTTTGACTTAACAGTGATTTGTGACAGCTGATTGACAGAATGATGATTGTGGCAGCAGAAAGATAGTACTGATGACATGAATGAAGATGTACTCAGAAGATTATGAAGTCATGGACAGTATAATGATAAATTGCTGTTATTCATTCTAACAAAATGCTCTTGGACAGAATGAAGAGGACAGAGACAAGTTGTTGAAGAGTTAATGTGACTGTATGAAGAAGTGTTGATGAATGCTCCTTGAAGAGGTGCTGAAGTGGACTAGAGACAAGTGCTGGTATGATATGACAGTGACATGTATGAAAGTGTGTTGAGACAGTGAGCTTTAACTGTAAATGCAAGCTTGTCTTGCATCTGAGGTTAGGATACCTCAAACCCTTCTTAGCAGGGTCTATGAAAACCAGGCAGGGTCCTGGATGCAGAGTAGGTGCTCTATGTATCAGTAGGTGCTGATTTTACCTAACGGTTGTAGCCGGACCAAAACTAATACAAAAAGATTACAAAATTATATGGTGTTGTGCTCTTTTGTGTTATGGTTCTTGATGATTCAAATGCTTATGATATGTGAATGATGAAGTGAAAGATGTTTATGAAATGATTATGAGATTGGTAGAATAACGGAATGATGAATTGGTAGTTAATTCTGACAAGTTAAGAAAAGTTGTAAAATTGGCTTTACACTGATTCACCCCCCCTCTCAGTGTCTAACAATAATTTTTAAATATTTTTACAAAATACTTCAGCAAGTTGTTTAGCGGAGTCGGTCTTCTTCATACCCATAAAATGTGCATATTTCGTTAGTTCGTCCACCAACACTAGGATGTTATCTTTCCCTTTGGACAATGGTAGTCCTTCAATGAAATCCATAGAGATTTCCTCCCACTTCTGGTTTGGAATGTGTAGAGGGTAGAGTAGTCCAGAGTTCATGACATTTTCACTTTTGTTTATTTGGCATGTGTCACACTTTGCTACATACTTTTGAATGTCTTTATACATTCCCTTCCAAAAGAATGATTGTTTGGCATTGTAGTAAGTTTTGAGGAAACCTACAAGTCCTGCAGTGAGTGAGTCATGGGACTCCATCAAAACCTTAGTTTAAAACCTTGATGTTGGGCTTAAGTAAATCCTTCCTTTAGACTAGAGGATGTCATTCCTCCATTCGAATTTTGAACTTCGATCATGGATGTCAATCAAGGCACATGTGTCTAGATCCTTGACATATTCACCTCGAATTTCATCCAACCATTATGGAACTGCAACTGAAATTGCATAAGATTTGACTTCTTCATCTTTTCAAGAAAGGGCATCAACAACTACATTGTCTTTTCCTCTTTTATGTGATATATTATCTCCATGTCAAAAGTGGCATTTTTTCTATCCATTTATATTGTTCAATCGACAATGTCTTTTGTTGTAAAGGATATTGAAGACTATTGTGATCGGTTTGTATCAAAATTTTGCTTCCTAGAAGGTATTGTCTCCATTTTGTTAAGGCAAGTATAATAACAAGCATTTCCTTGTCATAAGTGAACTTCAAGCTTTCTCTCTTGTTGAGCTTTCGACTTTCAAAGGCTATTGGATGGCCTTCTTGCATCAATACGGCTCCTATCCCAAATCCCGAAGCATCACATTCAAGCACAAAGGGTTTTGTAAAATCTAGAGTTGTTAATACTGGTGTTGATGACATAATTTCGTTTAATGCTCCTAAACACTTCTCGGCTTCATCGCTCCATTGAAATGAGTTTTTCTTTAGGAGGTTTGGTATGGGAGCAATCTTATGCGCATAATTTTTCACAAATCGACAGTAGTATCCTGTTAAGCCCATAAATCCTCTTAACCTAGATATGTTATTTGGTTTTGGCCACATGGTTAATGCCCTAATCTTACTTGGATCTACTTTGACTCCTTCCTTTGATATTATGTGGGCGAGATAATCCACTTCTTTTCCAAAAGTGCACTTTGACATTTTTGCATAGAACCGATGTTCTTCCAAAATGGTGAGTACTTGATCTAAGTTCTAGAGGTGCTCCTTCCAAGTTTATTATATATGAGGATATCATCAAAAAGACTAAAACAAACTTCCTCAAATATGGCTGGAACAATTCATTCATTGTGGCTTGGAACGTAACTGGTGCATTGGTTAATCCAAAGGGCATTACTTTGAACTCATAATGTTCCTCATGTGTTTAGAAAGCAGTTTTTGCTACATCATCTAATTTGACCCTTATTTGATAATACCCTGATCTCAAATCTAATTTTGAGAAATAATTAGCTCCATGAAGCTCATCCAACATCTCATTGATGAAGGGGATAGGGAATTTATTCTTTATTGTTATCGGGTTCATCCCTCTGTAATCTATGCACAACTTAAAGGATCCGTCCTTCTTTCGAACTAACACTACTGGATCTAGATAAGGGCTTTTGCTCTTCGAAATAACACCACATTTTAATAGATCTTGGGTTGGTCTCTCAATCTCACTTTTATGATGATGTGGATATCTGTATGGTTCAATATTGACAGGTTTTGCCCCTGGTTCTACCTTAATTATGTGCTCGATCTTCCTATTTGGCAATAACTCCGTTGAGAGATCTTGGAACACCTTATTGTGTTTTTGAATTAACTCTTGGAACTCTAGCGGTTTGAAGTCTTCCATTTTGCATGTTAATAGCTCCATCTCTTGACATTGTATTACGTAGGCGAGTGCTCCCTTTCGGATCGGCCTTTCCATTTGATGTGATGAGATAATTTGTGTTTGTGGTGGTTGGAAACCGTACAATTTGTACTTTTTCCCTAACCATTTGAACTTAACAAAGTGTTTTTGGTGATTCACAGAGTATGTACCTAATGTTTGCAACAACTGTATTCCCAAAATCACGTCTACTCCAAGAGGCACTGCGAAGAAGTCAGATTCTGGGTTGTACTCTTGCATTTGCAGCTTAACCTTGTGACATCTTCCCACATTTTCAATCTTCTTCCCATCTACTACCATCACCTTCATGTTAGGCGCTAGGTAAACGAACAGGTTCAACCTCTTGGCAAGATTAACATTGATAAAATTATGAGTGCCCCCTGTATCTATGAGGACCATGACATTGTTACTTTTGATGTGACCCTTCAGTTTTAATGTTTGAGGTTGAGATATCCTTGTAATGGCGGCAAGTGATATCCTTAGTGCATTATCCTCTACTTTTGAGAAATAATCTTGATTATTTTCCTCCTCGCCCTCACTTGATCCTTCACTGTCAAAGTCAACTTTTTCTTCTGCCTCACATGTATATAGCTTTCGGGGGTTGCTCTTTTCAAAGCATATATGCCTTGGTTCCCACTTTTCTCCACAGTAATTACATTTTCCTTCCTTCATTCTTTGGGCCTCCAGGCTAAGTTTGCCTCCTTCCCTTAAATGCAGTTGCAAATATTTTGAAATCCCCCCATCTGATGTTTTGGGTGGTTTCTTTCTTGAGTAGACTTTTTCGAAACTAGTTTGAGTAGCTCTTTTAAACTTGTTCTCCACGAATTTTGCTTTACGCCTCGCCTTCTCGATGGTTGTAATGTTATGCATTTCTAATCCGTCTTGCATGTATTGCTTCAAACCATGCACATAAGTCCGAAGAAGTTGTTCATCTGTCATTTATGGAACTCAAGTTGCCAATGCTTCCTGTTGCCCGCCGATGTGCACACCGTCAGCCAGAAATCTTTCGAATGGTTGTCTCCCGGCAGAAGGGAGAGGTGCGGCCTTAGGGGCAAGCAAAGAGTCAGGTGTTGTCACCTGATCCCGACTGCTTCGTTTAGGCAAACTCCTAACGAAGCCAAGGGGAGTAGTCCCTACAGAGAGTTTCTAAGGCTCAAAAGTTTTAAAGTTTATTTAGATGCGTGATGCGGATGGGTGTTTTTAGTAGTTTTTTTATAAGGAAACTTACAATAAAATAACCATTAAATGCTTGCAAATAGAATTAGAGATAACCAATCATTTGATAATTGTAGATTAAAAGTAAAGCATCTATGATGTGAAAAATAGATAAATAATAATGCTTTAGACAGATAATAAGCAAAATTTAAAAAGGACCAGTGCCAAATGGAGTGCTTGAGAATATTTTGCAAGTGCTTCTTGGTAAATTTTACTGTAAATTTTAAAGATGAGGTTGATTATTAAATGGGAGGGGGATCTCCAAGATATACGTTTTGGTACAGGAGATATGTCCAAAACCCTTAACCGATACGGCTACCCGCAAGGAATATGTAGGTTGGTCTGGAGTCTCTGAGGCGGTGTTCAACACTACTCCGCAAGGGTGTAGTATAACTGTACCTCAAGGTCACTGACCAATTATTCCTGCTTCCTAGGCATTGGATTTTCGCCTGGGGAAGTTGGTAAATTTTATTATGGTTTAAATAGATTTAGAATGTGAGAATTAAAAAAGTCTACAACTGCTTCTGGGTATCCCAACTGGGTAGAGCATACACAGCGTAGAACAGATTTTTATTCTGATTTTAGTTAAGGATGAAGAAGAACCATTGTAACAACCCTCCGACAGAGAGCACTCTTGATCCGCCTTATGGCGAGATTCAAGAGATTTATGAAAAAAGAAACAAAGATGCTGAAAAAGTAAAGGAACTAAACTAGGCAATAAACTCTCCGACAGAGAGCACTCTTGATCCACCTTTCTATGAGATTCAAGAGATTTTGGATTCTTTTTTTTTTTCCTTTAGCAATTAAATAAAAGCAACAAGACTGAAATAAAACTATACTAAATTTTTCCTTTTATGAAAGCAAAAGAGACTAATCTACTCTAAACAATTACTATGCATGCAAAAAAGCAAGAAAAAATAGAAAAAATGGACGATACAGGCTTCCCCCAAATGGGGGAAGTGGAGTGTGGGAGCCTTTATCCCACTTGCTCTTAATTAACTTGTTACAATGCTTAAAAAGAAAGAGTGCCTTTTGATCCTTGAAAAAGGTGTCAAAAAGGCCTAAAAAACTGTCGGGAAAGAAAGGAAAAGAAGAGGGGAGAGGTAGGATCGAGTATGCGTGCTCCGGATGGCTTAATACTCAAAAATTCGGTAGCATCTCTCTCTCTCTCTTTCCTTGGACCTGCTAAAAACCAGCAAGCTTTAAATGCCAAATTAGTGGGTTAATGCTTTAAAAATACATACAAAATACACTACTTCAGTACTTGTAAAAAATGGAAAAAATTTAGATTTTAAGTACTAAAGCAACTAGTGATTTAGATCTAATATTTAGAGATGAAAACTTGCGATATTTTAGATCTAAACATATGCAAATAAAGAGGAATGATCAACGCTTTAGATTCGATTTTACTTGCAGTAATAAAGTAACCAAGAGAGAGGGAAAGATTTGCTTGAAGAAAGAGGGAACTCAAGCCCCAACTTGAATGTAGTGAAGAATGAAGAGCTCCTACGGTACAAGAAGCATTAGATCTTAAACAGGGAGTAGTGAAGAGAAAGAGGAAGCAATCAAGCTCCGGGTTCTCCTTCACTTGTGGCGATCTGCAAAGCTATAAAACCTCAAACAAACAGGAATCAAATCCAGTGTGATAACATAAATAAGATAAAAAGAACACTAGTATTACCGACTACAACATGCTACTTTCCAATCTTAGCTAGTTAAACACAAGTAAGCAACTTGAAAACCTCAATTGCCTACTCTATGGACTAGATATAGCCTTCTTAAGCTAAAAATGATACCACCATTTGCATATGAAGAAATAAAACTGTAACACCCCAATTTTGACGCCGTTTGCATTAAATGTATATGATGTATATTTGTAATTAATCGTGGTGTGGTGATACGGCAAAAAAATCCCCACCATGGATTATCATTTTTATGTTCCGACGATTAAAATCATTGCCGATGGTATATCGTGCTATCTGGCACATTATAATCTGTGGGCATCATGTAAATATGCAATTTAATTAAAAACCCCAACCAGCTATGTCTATGCAACAAATAATGAGATGGGGGCATGATTTTCCTAAGGATAAGGAAGGGGAAATATTTAACCTTTGGGGCCAATGGGGAAAAGCCAAATGTCAATTGATAAACCCATTTAGCTGTCACCCATCTTTTGTCTTACTCACCTTTCCTTGTCTCATTCAACTACCAAATTAAATACTATAGAGTTAGTTGGGGACAATTATTGCATGGGCAGTGGTGTGTGGCAGGACTGTCAGTCCTTTCCCACACGCACACTCCACCAAGGAGCTCATTCACCCTCACGTGGGCAAGAAGAGGGGACGACCCCCCATTTTCTTCATTTAGCACTCACGGAGAGAACAGGAAGAGCGGCCTTACCATCACGATCTTCCTGTTTTGGAGTTTTTCCTCATGCAGGTGCTTGTTTGGTTTTCCTCACCTCAGGCGGGCAATCGTGTTCTTCCTTCCATGATTTTTACTGTGGGTAATTTCCCTTCACACCGAGAGTCTGTTTGTGTCTGCATCCCTTCCCGATTGGGTCGTGGCTCTCCTCTACGCGGGCGTAGGATTAGTGGTTGCCTTTCCCCGACGATTTGGGTTGTTGTAGGTTGTGTTGGGTCGTTTTGGCCACGATAGGGCCATAAACGACTTGGGAATCAATTTCCCAGTCTGGGCTGTGCGTTAACCATTCTTGTCATTCCGGTTTGGTCTGTGGTGTTCCCCTTTCAATCCTAGGGCTGGTTGTTTTGTTGTGTGTGCACAGTGGATTGGTCTTTGGACTGTGTAGGAGTGGAAAGGAGTCTGCTTGACAAACCTAGTGTTTACAGGATCCTCATAGACAGAGCTAGAGGATTGGCTCTCTTCTCTACACCCCCTGAATAGCATTAGAAGGGAAGTCATGGCTTGAGGGACTGTGCAACAAAGAAGGGAATGATTCCTTGCGTTGGGTGTGTGTGGATGTCTTAGGAGTCAAGCTAGTTCTGGTGTAGGCATCCTTAGCTCTTCAGTGAGCCCACTAGCTTAGCAGACAGTGCTTCCATCTCCTGATAACCTGATAAACCCGACTTGTTGGCTTGGTTATGTGTTGTTGTGTACTCTTGGTCTGACAAACCCAACTGTGTTGGGCTTGACTGAGTCTTGACATATCTTTGGCTATGTGTGAGCCTGCTTAGTTTCCTTATTCCTTAGGGAATCATGCCCAGCTCGAGGGTGGCAGTGTTGCTGAGAGATTAAGGAGCACACTGGCCTATGGTTGGGTGGAACGTTGCAGCGACATAGCTGGTTGCAGGACGAGCTTCCTCATAAGATAAGTATTCTTGTCTATTTCATATCTGCAATTGTATTTGTTGTTTAATGAAAATGATGAACATGCTAAATGCTTGAATTGAATGTAGTTGCATTCGTTGTATGATGAATAATTATGCATCTATGCATGTTTTACTTCAATGCACTTCAATTTTTATCATTGCATGTTCATGGGGCTAGCAGCTCGGGTAGATAGCAAAAATCGGTAGCGTCCTCTTCGCCGGTCGGAGGGTCGGGGACGTTACAAAAACTAAGCTAATATCACCTCATGAAGCACAAGTATTCACCATGAAACAAATCTTGCACAGGATGGACCTCCAAAGTCTTCACTTTTATTCATAAACAATTACAGAGCATTACAAGAGCAGAGGTTCCTTGCTTCCGTTTTGAATGAGGAAGAAGGCCTCGTATTTATACAAAAAAAAGAAGAGTTACCCTAACCCTAGCGCAGGCATGGAGGAGAGGGCGCAACTGATAAATAGTTGGAGCTTCGATGCTTTGATTGGAGTTGAACTGAAGCCTGGTAGATGTGATTAGGGTGAGGTGGCCTCCACCTAGGCAAGGCGCCCACCCTACTCACCTTGGAGACGTCACCAACCAATAAACACAAGCCACCAAGGAGAATTCGCCCATGCAAGAAGAGGAGGCGCAAATCCCAAGGAGCAGTTGACTGTAGCACTCCGATACTGACTCGGACCAATTAGGATTTGATTGGAATCTTCTCCGATACTCCTTGCCATGTCATTCAGCCCTTTACTTTATTCAATTTGGTTTATTTTGGAGAGTTTTTTTATTTATCTCCATTTAATAATTTAATGATTATTTTGAATTAAATATTCCTCATTTATTGATTTTGAGGAAATATTCAATTAAGTGCAAAATAATCATCAGAAACTTAGGATAAATGTGTCTAGGGGTTAAATGAGAGTTTTGGCTTAGAAAACAGGTCTTTATTTGCCAAAATCCACCCCCAGACCACTTAATTATTACATTTTGAAAATTTTCATTTAAACCATAGGAAAAATGGTTTAATTAATTGAAAAAATTAATTATTTTTCCATAGTCTAAAAATAAAAAATAAAAAATCTGAGGACGTCCGTTAAAAACAATTTCGGACATTGTTTTAACATATCCCGGGACCTCGAAAATGACCATAGGACATACCAATAGAGTCTAGTAGGTTCATATTTTAATGTTGGAATCTAATAACCCCCCAAGGCCTAACCACCAAATTTGGGCATTCTAGCTTTGGAGGTAGCAGGAGAAAAACTCATCAATTATTACTCGGCTAAAGGCAAAAAATAATCGACAAGAGAAAAAACTCCTTGGAATACCCTATTTGATTGTTAAGTCTAAGGGAACCGAGCCACTCAAGACCTCCCTACTAGCACACTTTATTACAAATCCCATGGGGTATGGTCATTCGACAAAAATAAATAAATAAAGACTAGCCAAAACTGGCTAACTCTGGAACACAATGAACTTCTGAACTCTGGAAATGAACGTGCATCATGTTCAATAACTGGCGGCTCAATAGGAAGCTCAACCATTGTACAAAATAGTTGGTAACACTTCCCATTCATATGCGTACTCATCTACACATGTATTGTAGGATTTGTATTAAATTTATGAGTTCATCATGATGTTGTCGTTACTCGCCTCTCAAAGTGTCCATGTTTTGCTTCATCTCCACTTTAATTCCTACAAGAGACTGAGCCACTTCATTATTCTTTTTCTTGATTTCCACTTTTAGCTCCTTGTAATTTGTGTTGACCTTTTCATCAAGTGTGTCTAGTCTAGCACTAAGAGCTGCCATTCTGGTGATTGTCGAAATTTTCTTAGAGTTGAATCGAGATTTATTTTTGCTAGTTGTCTGTTCCCAATCAACCATACTTAATGGAATTTGGGGGTTTAGTGCAAAAATTTTGCACAATTTCGTGTTGTTTGTGGGTGCAAGGTAGTCTATGGGGTGTAGGTGAAATCTGGAAGCAAGAGAAGTGGAGCATGTAGGTGAAGAGGGTGCAGGATTTGAAGCAGAAGCATGGGTCAACAAGAGAGAAAGATGGGTCGCAAGTGGGGGAGAGCAATGCAGTGAGGGTCAAGCAAGCTGAGTAGCGGGCGCAGCAGAAGGCAACACGGGTGTGGCGACAAAGACTAACTGGTGGACAGGAAGAATGCGAACAACAAGAAGAAAATGGTAGAGGGCAGGGGTGACGACAGTAGACAATAGATGGCGACGATGGAAGCAACAATGGAGGCGATGGCAGCGGACTCGATTGAGACGACAGTGCAGGCATCCATTGACTTTGATACAAATGGAATGCAAAAATCCCAATGGACAAAAAAATTTACAAATTTGCATACATGATTGAATAATATATACATTAGAGGAAATTTCAACTCAAAATGGGCCTCCTAAGAAAAAATAACAAAATAATAGTTAAAATAATAAAATAATATTATTAATTTTGGAGGAAGAAAAGAAAAAACTACTTTTTTTTGTTCGTATTTTCCACATATCTCTCATGATTTTACTCAGATTTCGATTGGGAGAGCTCGTTGGATGTGAAATTAAATTCTGCATCCAACGAGTACCCACTCGGCATACTTTTGACGAAACCCGCTACCCCAAAAACAAGAAATAACATCATCATCACGTTTTTTCAAATATTTCTTGTTTTTTGGGTAGCGGGTTCCGTCAAAAGTATGCCGAGTGGGTACTCATTGGATGCGGAATTTAATTTCGCATCCAGGGAACTTTCCCGATCGAAATTTGAGTAAAAACACAGGGAGATATGTCGAAAATACGAACAAAAAAGTAGTTTTTTTTATGATACCTATCCCCAAATTTATATTAAAAAATTGTTTAATACCAATACGGTATTTCAAATTTAAAGCAATTTCATTGGCTAACACATGATGACATGGAATTTGAATTATGGTTAAAAGGCCCATTTTGAGTTGAAATTTCCTCTAATGTTTTGTTAAAATCTGATGATGGATTTGAATTACAAAGAGCCCATGTTATATAATATATGGGTTGACTTGGGTTGGTGCCTTTTCAAAAAGGTGTAACCCTTTTAAAAGTTAATAACACATTATATTTATATTTATTATTATCATATTTAATTTGATTATTTATATTTGTTATTTTATTATATATTCGTATATAATATTTTTTTTTGTTGTGTTATTATATTTTTATATAACAATAGAAACCCTCTGAAACACTTATATATATACCCTTTATACAGTGACCATAGCTACTTCAATGGTCCAAAACAAGGCAAAACCACACCTCAATAATTGCACTTGTAAAACATAGATCCACTTACTATTTGAATTCTTGGTGGTTGTCAATAAGGTCAAAAAATGTTAACCGTGTGTGTCTTTTGCACGTCTGAGCATAGGAGCAGCAGGAAACTAGGCTTGAAAGATCACCTTGGAAAGGACCTTAAGGCCGGTTTTTAGGGCTCAAGAGGCTGCTTGAGGGAAGAAAGAAGTAAAGGAGGGTAGCGTTGGGATTTAGGAGAGGGATTAGGGACCGATTAGGGATAGTTTAGGTCTGTTAGGGCTACAACAGAGAGAGGAAGGGAGAAAGGGGAGGCCAAGGGCTAAAGGAGAAGGAAAGAGAGTAAACCAAGGGTGGAGAAAAGGAGGGTGGCCAAGGTCAAAGGAGGGAGTTCTAAGGACTGTTTTGGGGTAGGTCAGAAATTAGGGTTTTGCAACAGCCCAAAAAAGGGTAACGCCCTAAAGGTTTTTGGGGGTAAAACGGCAGGTCGAAATTATAAGAAGGCAAGGCAAAATTATTGGAGTGCTCGAAAATGGCCAAAAATTTGGATTTTTTGAAATTTTAAATTTTTTAGGGTTTTCTAATATAAAAATGCAGACCTAAAAACCTAACCCTAATCTTCCATGCAAGTGCAATATTTACACATGTACATGCAAGAAATTTGATAACAGTTGATGAGACAAGGGTTTTAATGGATGAAACCCCAAATCCTATCCCTAGAGGAAAGGTGACCAGCCTCCCTCTTGGACTAATTATCTCCTTAACTCTAAACTAGGGCTTCTCACAACAACTTCCAAAGTTCATTGCAAGAGTCAAATCTAGGGCAATTTCAAAGATCCAAGGCCAAACTAGGGAAAATCTCTAGTTGAAAGCGTTTTCAACCATGTAAAGTTGACTAAAGACACAAAAAGGACAATATCAGAAAAAATGCAGCTCTAAGGCCATCATCCAATCATTAAAGAAGAAAAACTTACCTACCTTCACCAAGAAAGACCAATCAAAGACTTAATTAAGCTTGTGTTATTGCAACAATTCCTAGCATCCAACTTGCTTGAATAAAACCCTAGAGAGCATCCAAATTGATCCTTCAGCAAAAGAAGACAATCCTCCAAGAGGGGCACATCACTTCCAAAGGCCCTAATTAGGGTAAAAGAGTAACATAATGTTTTATCCCATTGTCTTGTGATTTTACAATGAGTGAGGAGGCTTATTTATAGCCTTACAAAGTCACTCTTTTACAAATAAAAAGCCCTACAAGCCCTTAAAATGTCAATGTGAAATTATAACATAAAATAATTTAAAATAATCTAAGACATGGGTAACTTGGGACATCTATCTCATAGTTACCAAAAACTGATGAAAATAGCTAAAACTAAACAAATGGAGTGAGCAGGAGGAGAACGTCATGCCCCATCTAACCCCAACAGAGTTGAAAAACCCTCAATGTCCCCCCTCAAATCATGCTTGAAGGCTTGGTAGCTAGGATGACGTCATCAATGCTCTGGACCCAAGGAGAGAGGGCATTGTGCTGAGAGGAGGCCAGGAGGGGTTCCTGGGGTGACTGGAAGAGGAGGTAATTGCCTCTTAGTGCAACATTGTCACTTGTGTAAAAATCAAGCAGGGGGTCATGTGACCCAATGACCTACCGCCAGGAGCCCAGGACACCAACCTCAGGGCTACAAGCCCCAAAATGAGGCAGTCAGCAACGCCACTAAGCCATAGTACTCTTAAAGGCAAAAACAAGGGGTTCGGCCATAACCATCCCTCAAAAGATGGAGATAACAACCCCATCCTGGCCCTAAAGAAAACAAACGACCCCTCTCCCTAGGCAAATATCTGAAAGTGAGCTAGTACATGTACAGCGTAACACCCAGTTATATTATTACATAAAGAACTTCACAATGCCCAAAAACAAGTAGTACAAGATGTACTTACTAAACTCTGATCCATTGTATGGTCAACTTGAGCCTGTACCCTTCATGCTCAACTTTTAGTCCTGCTCCAATTCTCCCTTCGAATAGCCTTCAGAACTTGTCCAAGATCTCCCTCAAATTTGCAAGCATTTGCTACAAATTTGTCTTCTCAAATCTGTCAATACACTTCAAATATGCTTGAAGGAATAGCCTTTGTCCAAAAAACATGACAGTATAGTTCCCAGATCTGCCCTGAAAAGTCCTCAAACAAGGCTGAAGTTATATGACAAGATATTCCCCAAAAAATAATCATTACAGGCCTTCATCTCAGCTTTGTACCTTCGCTATACATAAGCTCCTTCTTGCAATTTCATTGCCTCAAATCACTTATCCTCTCACTTTAAGAATTATCGAAATGAGAGCGTTTTTCTTCGTATTTATATAAAGGATTTGGCCTTAGCATAGGGACGACTTGTATGTGTCTTTACTGGAGACGAACTATAGTTTTAGGGTCTTTTTATTGAGGTCGACATGTCACATTTCATATAATAGCTGGACAAACTTGTAATTATTCTAGCTGGGCCAACTTGCAATTATCTCTCCATGATAAAACATTGTCTACAGGAGGAGAGTAATCTTGTGAATTACGGTGGGAGATCATAAAGTTTGCTTTCGTCGCCACAGTCTTTTTCCATTGCAATCGTTGTTATACCTTTTTGGACACCATCATTCAAATTCATGATTGTTGGGTTATCTAGGAGTAATATTTTTTCGATACAAACTTGTTACTTAAACTCTTGTCATTAGAACAATCTCATGATTGAAAGCATGAGATTGAATTCATTGGTCATGGCTTCAAAGTTGGCATGCCTAACTTCCAGTAATCAAAACATATCCTTCTTGTTTAGAAGTTGTTACAAGAACTCCAACTTCCAGTAGCTCCCTTCATTCTATTTTGTAGCTACAAAAACTCCAACTTCTGATAGCTCAAAGGTTTACCATGAACCACAAGTATCATCAAATATGATCATTGTCAATACAATATCTGACATCTATGGTACCATGTTTGACATCAATGACAACACATTTCAAACACAGATCAATGGCAAAATTGTAGCATGGTGCTTTAAAGTTTATAATCAACAAGATATGGGCGTCCTTGATGCACATTCCAATGCCACGCTGCAAATCAGTGTCTGCATAATCTCCTCCGGCTTTTCACAACTCTGCTTTGGTTAAGAAAATCTCGTGCAATCCTTCAAAACCAACCTAGTACCAAATCTACAACTACCTTGTCCCAAACCCCAGAGACCATCAACCCAACTCCATCGATTCGATGATAATGTAGATCAACAGCATTCAATCTTGATTTATGCCCACGACGTCTTCAATGTTAGCTTGTTGTAGCTAATAGGTACTCCTGCATTTATTGTGCGTAGGATGTGTTAGCGCCGAGAACGTGCCCATAGGTTGGGCGAAAAAAGGGCTCTCTCCCAGGCAATAGCAGAACTGCTTTAGACTGCGCCTCCAGCCCTGCGCAGTCAAAGAGGGATCTCTCGCTTGCTTTCAGGTTTACTTCACGTAGGATATTCGATCAAGAGCGGTCAGGAGGCCAGACTCCTAAACGGAACAAAGTGCGTTAATGTGAGATGCAAGTGGGACTATCAGGGTAAGGGACCATTGGCAATGGAGTTGAAGGCCCAGGTAAAGAACATTTGCAAGAGGAAAAGAATGGTATGGGTTTACGGACAGAGGCAAGATAGTCGTCGATCTTGCAATCAGGAGATATTTAGCGGGTGATTAGTAGATGAGAGGGAACAGCCCATCACGCAAAGCAGCAACAAGATGAATTCTACATAACTTTAGAAGAAAACTTAATGAATGTCTGAAACAACAGGCGGAGCATAGCATGTATGAATTCCAAACTGTTATACACTCAGTTCAGACATGAAAGAAATTAACAAACTGGAATGAAAACAGGATGAACATTTCACGTAAAGAAAATACATATTGAAAGAAGCAACGACACAGGAATCTCTGTCTTGAAAAACAATCCTTCCTCTGCAATTTTATTCATAACACAGGTATCAAATCTTATTTACAACGAAGAGCCTCAACCCTTGAAGGTTTCTCAACCCACCAGCTAACTCTTTTCTCCCCCTATCAGGAGTGCATTTATACTACTTCAGTGCTGAGATTACTCTCCAAAACAAACCTAAAAATTGTTTCCAGTCACAATCATACGTTAACAGTCTAGAGAGTGGAACTATTGCCACGATTTACAAACATGAATAAACATTATGGAGCTGTAGCGCATGGTAATGCCCGAGTGACAGCTGTGAGGGCACAAGCAGAGTGATCCTTTACCTGCTAGAGATCTAGTCACCTCACTTCATCGGCTGCGGCACCTTACCGTTCGCTGCGGGAAGTATTTTTGGACGCCACCTTGTGCAGTTGATCCATGCTGCAAAGCTCATGAAGTGGACGATCCCACGCTTCTTCGCTCTTGTGATGTAGGAAACGGAATGGTCTCCTCCTTCGTGCTGGCCTTGCCCCGTGTGAGTAGCGGATTCGCCGGCTACTTTCCTTACTTCCACAAGCCAAATAGCACAGAAGCCGCCTGTCTTTATGCAATACGACCCTGCCACAGGGATGATTTCACCTGTGCGCATGCTACAAATGGCGCCGGGGAATCGGCCAATCTGTCGGGAGGTGGATTACACGTATGAACGTCCCTTCCCCTATCATCTCCGCACTGGATGCGACACCTGCAGCCTTGAGGCCTCCTCGGCCCCCCATTCACATCCACCATCCACGTTTCTTTACTTCTGCCGCCAACTTCTCCTTTCTTGATACAACGGGCAGCTTTAAATCGTGGCGTGTTCTTACCCATCGATCGGGATCGACCTCTCCATGCAACCGTCGATCCGAGTGGGTCCTACCACCTCTTTGTGAATTGGGACCATGACGTTGTCTGTGCTAGTTCGGATCACGAAAAGAACCTCGACCGTAGATCTATTCCCTTCTTTTGTCGTGACCGTTGATATTCACAGCTGGTACCACTTTTCGCAATTTGAAATCGCGACTTTTATTCGCACAAGTCTGGTTTGCGAAATCGGCTAGGACCGTAGATCTACTTCTGATCTCATCTCCGCCGTCAGATGCTTCCGACCTTTAACTGTTTTGCGATTTGGGAAAGCTCCTTCCATCGAGCATGTTTGCTCAGCGAAACTGTTCCGGGCCGTTGATCGGGCTTCGCCTTGATCTCGGCCTTTCATTTGTTTGCCCGCTTTAACGGACTCTGCAAAAGCCCAACTTTGACCGTTCTCCCGTGTCTTGGGCTAAAACCACGATCTATCGTCGCTCTCCTTCCTTGTGATCCCGAATCGTTGGTCTATGACACTTATCTCTATCGTCCATGCTCCCGCAAGCCTTCACCTCCGGAAGAGTCTACCACCGTAGATTGACCTCTCTTCATCATCCGACAGTCTTAAAACATGGAAAATGTGCCTCTGATAACCTAAAGGGTGTTCACCTAACGTTCAAATGAGCATAACCCTCCTCGAACTCTGTCAGGCCCATCAATCGACTGTTGCAAACGGAGTGTTAACAGGATGCAGGAGTCCGAGAAAATGTCTCACTTAAGTGACTTATAAAGTGTATTTATAAAGTCAAGTTGGGGTCTCTCATTATTTTGGGTAAAGTGAAGTGACTTTATGATATTTGATTTACTTAAGTGACTCAAGTCATCTCAATGAGGGAATAAATCACATCCATTGATCTTGTGAGCCAAGATTTGATCTTGACCCTAGAAGATGAAGGGTTAGGGAAGTTACCTTAAATAAGCTGATAAAAGACAATCTTGAAGAGACAAAGGGCACGCATCCCAAGAGAGAAAGAGAACTTGAGCAAGAAGAAGAGAGGAGAAGAAGAAGCAAGAAAGGGGGCGTTAATCCCAAGGAAGAGAAGGGCATGCATCCCAAGGCAAGGTTCAGCATTTAATGAAGTGTACCATACACTGAGAGAAGAGGTCGTACAACATTTAATGTTGGATGTATTGTATGGATTTAAAGGGTCGTACTGTTGTTTTGACCTACACAGAAATTGAGGCATGTGAGCACACAGATTTCAAGGAAACCTGTAGGCATTTACTGCTGGAGACAAGTCTATAAAAGCTAAGTTGCAAGAAACGTCTATGAAGGTGTCGCACCCGTACCCGAAACCCAACGAAACACCGAAACGGATATGAAACCTCTCTGAAACGTCGTCGACCGTACCGTACAGCATTTTGCGAGTACGAAACGTCGTACAGTACGGACGACACGTTTCAGGCGAGTTTCGTACTGTACGGATGTGTTTCCCGATTTCTTTCGATTGTGTGGACCCGTACGCGCTGGAAAGAGGGCTGTCGGTCCTTAATTTTGCCCTAAAACATTTAAATATTGATTTTTTACTAAACCCTTTCAATTTAATTAGAAATAACTTAAATTTTTTTTATTTCAAAAAAGAAACATCTAGAAAACTTACCTGATTACTTCCTTTAAAAAGACGGTCGGTACACTCATTCTCCACACATTCTTTTCATTTGCAAGAGCGCTTCCTTAGCAAGCATTTATATTTTGGTTTGGAGCAAGGAGAGCTGCAAGAAGAAGGAGGGCGTGCGCAGCAAGAAGGAGGGCATGGGCAACAAGAAGGAGGGCAGCAAGCAGAAGGAGGGTAGCAAGAAGAAGGTGTGGGCATTCCATTACTTGGTGAGCATCCATGTTTGATTTTCAAAGATTTTTTTCACTGTATGGTATTTTTTTCATCATTCATGCATTCTGTAAGTGTGGGCAGATTTTTTAACTGTTTTTGGCATTTGCAGGAAGCAACATCTATGGCTTCTCAAACTGCATTTCCTCTGCTCCTACAGCTCCTCAACCAACAAGGCAGCAGGAATACTATCCTCTTTGGAGGCATGTTACCAAGCTCAAGCAAATGGGTGGCAATGGGGGTTCATGGGAATGGAGGTGCAATTTATGTAAGAATGAGAAGACCTTCAAGGGCTCTTACACAAGAGTCAAGGCACATATTTTGCATGAAGGAGTGAAGGGTGTTGAAGGTTGTGCATTTACCAAAAATCCAGAGGTTAGGGCTTCATTCAAGAGAGAGCATGATGATGCTCAAAGGTGAAAAACATAGAGCAAAGATTGGTATGGATGGCACTAGCAAGCTACCACCAACAACCTTGGTTACTAGCAATGAGCCAAGGATTGTTCATGAAGCAAGGAAGAGGAGGGCATTCCAGTTAGAAGAAGAGATATCCAAGCTTGCAGGTGCAGGTCAAGATAGCAGATTGTTGAAAATGCTCAACAATCAAGGGAGAGAAGAAGCTGAAACAATAGTGGCAAGGGCCATATATGCTTGTGGCATCCCATTTAATGTGGTTTAGTCCCCCTATTGGCAAGATTTGGTGAGGGCAATCAACATAGCCCCTTAAGGTTTCAAGGGGCCAAACTATGAAAAACTCAAAATAGTTTTGCTCAAGAAAGAGAGGCTACTGCTTGAGGATGTTCTAAAACCAATTCGTAGCTCATGGAGCAGCACAAGGGTTTCCATTATCTCAAATGGATGGACTGATACAAGGCGAAGGCCATTGATCAATATCATTGCAGCATCACCACAAGTAGCAATGTTCTTGAAGGCAGAAGATTGTTCAGGCGAGGTAAAAGATAGTAATTTCATTGCTGAGATTTTAATTTCTGTTATTGAACAAGTAGGGCCACCAAATGTGGTGCAAGTTATCACAGATAATGCACCTGTTTGCAAAGCTGCAGGCTTGATTGTTGAGAGTAGATACCATCGTATCTTTTGGACTCCTTGCATCGTCCATAATCTAAATTTGATTTTTGAGGAAATTGAGGCAAAAACTCCATGGATTAAGGAGGTCACAAGGCAAGCTAGGGAGATCATAAAATTCATCACCAACCACCACCAGTCTCAAGCAATATATCGAGAATGCTCCAAATTGGAGTTGCTTAAAGTTGCTGAGACAAGATATGCCTCAAACATCATCATGTTGCGCCGCCTTGTTGAGGTCAAACCTACATTAATGAGTATGGTGGTGAGTGTTGCTTGGGCCGAGTGGAGACAAGCAGATTCAGAGAAGGGAAGAATGGTGTAGAGGATGTTGATTGATGAGGATTGGCGGAGCAAGATAGATTTCTTGTTCAAGTTCACCACACCTGCATTTGAGCTTCTTCGAGATGCAGACACAGACAAACCTTTCTTGGGAGAGATTTATGATGGCATGGATACCATGGTTGAGAAAACCGTGGAAATTATTACACAAGAGGCCCCCACTCTTCTTTTTGTTGATCTTGATTTTGTTGAGCATGTGAGATCCATCATGGTTACGAGGTGGAATGGATTTAACACTCCATTGCACACTTTGGCACATGCTTAAAATCCAAGATTTTATGATGAAGAATTGATTGCTCAAAGTAATGGCAAGAGGAGGGCCCCACATAAGGACAAGGAGGTGGCCAA